>CM067477.1:464529-515629 GCA_034552555.1 Semaprochilodus insignis
TATATATATATATATATATAAGCAATTTGGTTTCAGTGGTGAGTAATGTGAAGTCAGTATACTAGCCCTGTGCAGTTTCACAGCTTTCAAATAACTAGTAGGAATCTGTAATAAATTATGTACGGACATTTCAGAGGTAGATGGTTCTAAATTCCTGAGAAAGCTGTGATAAAAGAATGAGTTATTTAATATTTCATATTAATACTTGTCTAACACATTTATAATTTTATTTATATTTGATATATAAGATGATCGAATATTGAAATAGTGAACCTTTACAGAAATTCTTAAAACGTTAAATCACATTTTGTTGTCTAATTTATGGGATTTTAATTAACACTGTATACAATATTATTGTACATAAAACTTTTTTCTTTAACTCAACAACATCTGAGCGTTAGAGTAGCCTCTCCTCTTTCTCTCCAAGAAGGTTGATCTGTCTCTGGGTTAGGTCATCTCTCCGCTCTGGGAAGGCCAGTCCATGCTGGGATGGAATTGTCTTTCCTGGTAGTGTGCATGGCTGGTAATTATAATGTTGTGGCTTGGTCAAACGAGAATGCCTGGGTAACCTGATGCAGGCATTATTCTCCATCCCTGCTGATGGCTGCACGTAAGGAGAGCTCCCTGATGAAATGTTAACCAGACTATTTTTTTCCTCCAGCGCAACAAACGCTCAAAACTAAAACTGTAAAATGGCTACTACAGCATTTCAAATGGTTCGGTCCAAAAATAAAAGAAAATTGCAGGAATTTGTTGCAAATTGTGTAGTGACTGACCGGATTAAAGAGTCAAGTGGCTCTTATTGGAGTCTGTTTATCATGGCATTAAACTCGACAGAGAGTCAGATCAGCTGACAGGCCATACTTCAGTACATTATTCAGAACCTAAAATAATATGGCGATTGGATCATAACACTCAGGAAAAGTTAATGCTCTCAGCATTCCCAGGGACAGCAGCAGAGTTTTGCTAGTATACATTCCAGCAGGGGCGAGAATGTGAAATTTAATGAACCCTTTACATTATTTTATATTTCTCAAAATAAACAAATATATTACATATTATATTATATATTATATATTATATTACAAATATATTACAGAAATATTAGGCTTGGTGATTTATAATCCAATATTACATATCTGTGAGTAGCAAAAGTATGTGAACCTTTGCTTTCAGTATCTGAAATGACCCCCGTTGTGCAGCAATAGCTGCAGCTAAATGATTCCAGTGACTGTTGATTAGTCCTGTATATCGACTTTTAGCCCATTCGTCCGTACAGAACAGCTTCAGCTGTGTGATGTTGGTGGGTTTTCTGCTTGCTTCAGGTCCTTCCACCACATTTCTATTGGATTAAGGTCAGGACTTGGACTTGGCCATTCCAACACACTAACTCCATTCCTCTGTAACCGTTCCACATGTAGAACAGCTTGTGTGCTTATGGTCATCTTGCTGCATGCTGGTATAATTCAGAATTCATTGCAGATGCAGCAAAACTGGCCTAAACCACAATACAACCATTACCATGTTTCACAGAGGGGATAAGGATTTTGGGATAAGGAATGCAGTGCTTTCCTTCCTCCAGACATAACGCATATCCCTCCATAAAAACATTGCTCCATTAGCCTTTTGGCTTGTCCATGTGATCTTTAGCAAACTGCAGACTGCAGCAATGTTCTTTTTGGAGAGCAGCAGCTGTCTCCTTGTAACCCTGCCATGCACACCATTGTTGTTCAGTGTTCTCCTGATGGTGGACTCATGAACATTAGCATTAGCCAATGTGAGAAAGGCCTTTAGTTGCTTAGAAGTTCCCTCTGGGTTCCTTTGTGACCTCGCAGACGTTTACACGCCTCGCTCTTGTTTGGTCGACCGCTCCTGGGGAGGGTAATAATGGCGGTGAGTTTCCTCCATTTGTACACGGTCTGTCTGACTGTGGATTGGTGGAGTCCAAACTCTTTAGAGATGGTTTTGTAATCTTTTCCAGCCTGATGAGCATCAGCAGCTCTTCTTCTGAGGTCCTCAGAAGTCTCCTTTGTTCCTGCCACCGTACACTTCCACAAACAAGACTTGGATGGATGCCAGTTCTTTAAATAAAACAGAGCACCCTGTCACACCTGATTCTCATCCCATTGTTTTCAAATGTTTGAAGTTCATTTCACCTTCTAATTATGTGCTAATCCTAAAGGTTCACATAGTTTTGCTACTCACAAATATGTGAGACATGTGGTAAATAAACGTCCAAGTCTAAAATCTTTGTCTCATTTGTTTAATTCAGCTCTCCTTATCCACTTTTAGGACTTTTGTGAAACCTGATTAAGTTTTAGCTCAAATTTATGCAGAAATATAGAAAACTCTAAAGGGTTCACACATGTTCAAGCACCACTTGGCCTACCGGATCAGGCCATATGAACCAAATTAGCCATAAGTGGCCCATTTAGAATAACAGCCATTTTAATAGAATTTGTAGTTGTTGACATATTTTGTGAAACACAGTGTTACAGTGTTACAGAGCTACAGCTGAGTGTTTTTGCTCAATGATAGGTAGGGTCGGTGGAGTGGGATGTAAAACGTGGTGCTATTGATTAATATTAATTTTCTCCACATGCTGGTATGTAGTGATGTAATCAGAAAACTGACTATGTTTTAAAAGTCATTGCATTTTGATAGAAGATCATGGAGAAACAAAATTTTTGTCTTTTAAATGATATGTTATGAAGAATTACGCTTAAAATGACCACTAATACACTGAAAAATGGTCCATTCTCATTTCAGGTCAACTTTCTGAGAATAACACAGCTGACTTTATCATTTCTAGCTGCAAAAAGCATCCTCCAGATAGATAAACAAAAATAAAAATAACAATAAGATACAATAAAATACTACACTGATGAAAATATCAGCCACAGGGGCAGCTGTGGCCTTCAAGACTTTCTGCCGTTGCCATCACAACTCCTCTGGTATTCCTGGTGCTGTGCACCGCATGAAGAACACACAGCTTCACCACTGCTCCAGGCATCCGCTTAAAGCTTAACGTATCCCCTCCATCCAGCAAGAAAAGTCTGGAAAAGGGGAAAAGTGGAACATCTTTTTTTCATCACATGGCCCCTCAAAAAGGCCAGTCTCCTGGGTAACTGTGGGAGCTATTGTCATGAAGACTGGACACAAAATGCGAGAGAGCCCATAACAGTCCCTCCGGAAAACAGAGAAAGAGAAAGAGCCTGGTGGTAACCAAGATTTATTACGGTGATGCTGTAGGGCTTTGTAGCTCCACTTATCTAGCCAATGTGAACCTCTAAAACCACACGGGAGGGGGGATTCACAACCTCAGACGTCTTTCTCTCCACTCTGAGGTTTACTGTTAGTCTGAGCCTCTTTAGCTGCTCAATGGAGAGACAGTGTCCTCACTGGAGAAGGTGCTTCTCAGTGAAAGGCACGTGTGATTGCATGTGATTGTTTGAGATTGGATAAACTCTGTAGTGATTCAACCTCCAGTATTCTGACAACTGCTGTAAATGGCACCATTAAAGACACTCCCATACTTCACATGGTCAGCCGAGTTTCTATTCGCAGATATGCAGATGTTTCTGCCCAATTTAGTTATGAACTATTTACACCTGCCAGTTAAACCTCCGTCTAGCACATGATGCAACAAAGCTGGGAGGGTGAAGGCTGGCAGGCTAGCATGTCCTTCCAGTAAGTCACACGAAGCCCACCACTGCATCTTTTCCTACTACTGCTAATGTGATGTCATTGGACAGCTCACCAGGCTCAGACGAGAAAGCTAACCACCCAATCTGTTACGTTTTGAGTGTGAAGAGCCTTTTTAAAGGTTTAAACAGTCTTCAGAAGGTCATAAACCTTTAGAATGTGTGTTGCTAGAACCTTCACAATATGTGGAAAATCGCCCCCTTACAGATCCGGCAAATCCTCTTTTCAAATATGGTTCTGCTAATAGACATTTCTTGTATCATCAGGGGTCAAACTCCCAATGTCCAGATGATGGGAGCTTAGATGTCTAGTTAGCAAACGGAGAATGCAGGTAGAGCTTTTCATGAGCTCTTGACTTTGCTCATGGATCTCGCAAAACCTTAGGTACTGTTGTGGAGATGAGGAGACAATACAGCGCTCCACCTGCGGCCCTGTCACACAAACAAACGCATGTCAATAAAGAGGAGTGCTTGGATGACACTTGATCTAAGAGATCCTGGAGGGCTCTTCAACTTAATTATGAACTTCTGTACAGCTACATGCTGACACAAAGCAGAGGTAAATCTGTTCTACAGTTTCATTATAATTATTTACAATACTGCACTTACTACCACACACTAAAATTCAGCTGCAGATAAAGTGGCTGGCCATGTTGGTAAATAAGATACGGCACACGCAAAAGTAGGATTTTCCTATAAAAGTACATCTAAAACCTATTAAGGAAGTCCAAAGTTCAAAATTCAGAACGTCACGGTATCCTTGCCATACGGACCCAGACACATCTCGAAAGTGGGGGTCAGACAAGAGCTGTAAGCTATTGTATGCAGAGTTGCTGCTGGTGGGTTTATGTTTGTTGTGTGTGTGAGTGTTCTCTGAGCCACTGCCTCTTTGTGAGTGAGACACTAGCAGCAGGGTAATCCGACATCCATCACCAGCTTAGCGAGCAATACACATGGTGAGCAAGCGCAGAGGGAACAATACCTAGTGAAACGGTGGGAGGCCCCTTATTCATTACACAAAGCTGTGACGCTCTTTTGTAGGTGTTTTCAGGATGGGGGGATGAGACGGCAAAAGAGCGGCATGACAAAGCCGTTTCCCGTTGTAGCCAATTAATGGGGATCGTCGTGTCTCGCAGTGATAAGCTCTGCTTGAGTGGTTGGCATTACGTTTTTTGTGATCGTAAACATGGCCCCAAAACCCGAAAGCAATGCTGTGAGACCGTCTGGGCCTTCTTGGACGAGCCAATCAGAGTGTGAGCTAGTTAGAGCCTTAGTCGAAAAGGTTCTGATTGCAGGAAGAAATGGGCTACATGCATCAGGTTCCTGAAACGCAAAGCTATACTGCATGTTTCTGAGAAGCAGGTGATGCCACCTGTGGGAGTGAACACTGGCATGTCTGTCTGCTGTCGCTTTCTAGCTGCAGCAAGACAACATAGAAGAACCACATTTGGTTATCTGAAGAACCGTGTTCGGAAAAGTTTCATAAAATGCTAAAAGTTTGTATAGCAAGTTAAGAGTACGGCCTAGCATACAGTTCTTCTCTTTTCTTAAAGAAGGTTCCCAAAAGAACCATCCACTGATGGATCCAAGTTTTTTTGGGTTTTAAGGAACTCTTTTTTTAACGGCATTCATTTTAAGAGTGTAGCGTAGCCACTGTTGGCTATCAGCCCAGCTGTCTTACAGTTACACTGTTTTCCTCAAAGTACCAGCAATGATCCAGTGCTTGGTACACTCCTACCAATGTGATAAACACTAGCATGCCACAACCAAATAATATCTGCTTATTGGTGTCATGGTGGTCCCTTTCCATTGATGGAAGGAGAAGAGGGCAGCTGATAAATCATGCAGCAACAGACAGCCTACAGTCAGTATTTGTAAACCAACAAAGTGTACGATTATGGATTATGGATTATGATCCAGTATTACACATATGGGAGTGACAAAAGTGCATGAACCGTTCCTTTTACCCCCCCTGTGCAGCAATAACTGCAACTGTAACTGTCTATCAGTCGTGCATATTAGCTTGGAGGAATTTTAGCCCATTCCTCTGCACAGAACCGCACTGACTCTGGCATGCTGGTGGGCTTCCTCACATGAACTGCTCATTCACAACATTTCACCATAAAAACATCTATTTTTGTCTCATCCAAGAACAAAACATATCCAATAGCTATCCGACCTGTCCAGACTGCTAGCAGTGTTCTTTCTGGAGTCATGCACACGGCTGTTCAGTGTTCTCCTGATAGTGGACACAGAAACATTGCCAGTGTCAGAAAGGCCTTTAGTTGTTACCTTGGGCTCCTTGTCGACCTTGCAGACTGTTACACGTCTTGCTCTTAGAGTGATCTTTGTTGGTCGACCACTCCTGTGGAGAACAGCGATGACCTTGAATTACTCCATTTGTACACAATGACTATGGTGGAGATCAAAGCTCTTTACAGGTTAGTAACACTTTACAGCCTGATCAGCATCAACTCGTTTACTATGGTCCTCAGAAAACCCCTGTATTTGTGCCATGATGCATTTCAAATAAAAATGTTATGAAGATATGACTTTAAGAATAATGTTTCACAAGGTAAAATAGCAAAGAACTTTTTTTTATCATCTGTGGTACATAAAATCAATAACAGCTTCAGCACAAACAAATCCAAAGTTAAAGGTACATCGGAAGCTTCCCCACTGCTGCGGCTGGTTTTCATGTTTTCTGTTAACGCTAATGTTGAATGACAAATCATGTAATCACCACGCAACCTTTTAGAGAACCAGAGAACACGGTTCTGTGGTGTGATTTGACCAGGGTAGGGATAGCTGAGTTCAGATTACTGACCATACCGTGCTGTAATACAGTGCATGATGAAAAACCCATTAGTGTTCTCATTTATGGTAATAATCTGAAATCTAAATAAAGCATTACTGATATTAATATTATTACTATTGAGTAACCAGCAGCGCCAGAGGCCTCCTCCTACTTTCCACTAGCAGGCCACACTGTCACCTTACCAACAACAGCTCCGTCTGACGACTTCAAAGCACCAATTACGTCTACAGAGGAAGTGCACATTTATACCATAACCTGCTTTAGGTGGAGGAAAATGGTACAATTACAGGCCTCCATTGTCACCTCTGAGGACAGGTGCATCAAGCCCGAGACACCGGCGTCTACTGTTGTGGAGACCAAAAGACAATGCGGCACTCGACCTGAGCTGTTTATCACATACCTCAGTAGGAAGAGGAGCGCTTGGCTGACACCTGATCTCAGCCTCTCTCTCTTTCTCTCTCTGTGTCTCGAGAGAAGGAGAAGGACATAGAGAGAGAGAGAGAGAGAGAGAGAGAGAGAGAGCGCAAGCCTTACAGGCTATCCCTCAGGGTGCCTAGGCAAGGGAGAATTACAGAGAGGGAGAGAAAAAAACAAACATAAACAAAGGCCATAGCAGCCGGGTAAGGCTTCGTAGTGCAGTCCCGCTGGCCGTGGCACGACCTTGGACGGGCAAGCCCAGGCCTGCCTTTCAATGCAGGGCGGGAGGCATACCAAGGCACTTGCAGGACGTCGTCAGGCCTCAATAAAAAGAGAAAAAAAAAGCTGCCCATTTTATTCAAACAAAACCATAGTAAGCTCTTTGCTCCCTGGTCCATATTTTCCATGTATTCATTTATTTATTTATTTATTTATTTATTTATTTATTTATTTCCCTCAGAACCAAACCGTCACTGGCTTCCTATACATTGCTTGCCAGGGCCCTTTTTTAACACTTTCTTCTGAGGATACTCTCTTTTTTCTCTTTGTTTCTCTCCCCCACCGCACATACACACTCAGACTCTTAGTTCTCCAAAAAGTTTTAATTTGATTTCTTTATTTCTTTGTTTGTTTCCCAGCAGAGCAAACGCTTTGAAACGATGCTGCTTTACATATCTTAGGCTCTCCCATCAATAGGTGAGCTGCCGGGGGTGACAAAAACCCAACAAAAGGCCTAAACGTTGGTTCCAAAGTGGGACCCCCTCGTAGAGTAGCCTGGCCAGGGCTTTCTCCTGCTAATTCGAACACAACAGCTACGCATTCTCAGGCCACCAAACCCCCAGCAATGGGACCCGCCGTTTGTGCTGGGCATTCGCCTTTAAAGGGCCTGATTTGAACAGACGGGGGATGAAGTGAAACAGACTTCCACGGCTATTTCCCACAGCCTATTGCTCTGTGTCCAAGGCTGAATTTGTACAGCGTGGGCATGGATTCAGCAGCGTGACTGGCCCTGTAGCCAGCAGAGCGTATCAGAATCACCTTACGGTGTAGGACTTGTGATGAATGTCCATGACGCACGCTTGCACTTTGCAAACCGTAATTTTTAACTGGCCACAATTTGCAAGTTCATTGGATGAAGCTAAAGGTTAACTGACCATTAAATGGATAGGCCTACTGAGGCCTACTAGCCCTATAGGTCACACCATGTGCTTCAAACATGTACAGCAGTATACAGTGTAGATACTGTATAGATATAGATACGCTGCTATCTATAATAATCTATTATACATAACCACTTGCTGAAATAATCCTGCACTGATGATGTCGACTGACACACCTAGCATGGTCTTAGCATGCACAGAGGTCCCCGACTGTGGTAGATCTGCTCTCCGCTGGTGTGCTTGTTATTATAATGGTTAATGGGTGAGCTGGACATCCATGAAATTTATGACGCTCATTAGCCTAGCGTCACTCTCGCTCCTTCCTTTCCAGCGAGGTGTGGGAGGAGCCCAGGGAGTTTGTGTGGGGTGATCTTTAGTCCCTGCCAGAGATCAGACAAACACTTATTAACTGAGAGGAATGCAAACAAGCCAGAGCTTAAAGGCTGGACACAGTGAAGAAAGAGAGAAATGAAGGAGGGGTATGTCCCCTCACCCACTATCACCACCTCCACCACACAAACCGTCCATCTGGGGGGAGTTAGAACATTCTAGAACAATGCTACAAGGGTGGAACATGGTGACCTTGTGTAGGACCTAGTCTAGAGTTGTGCTGCCTTTAGCAGTTAGCCGAACTAGCTGTGCTGGCATTCTTACCAGTCTGTATAGTTGTGAGGGCAGATGAAGGTGCAGTTTAGGTCCAACTAATATTACGTCAACAAATATACGGTAATGTTACATTTGAACCTAATCAATATCAAAAACGAATTCAACCACCTATGTGGTAAAACCATCAATAGAGCCCATTATATATATATATATATACACTATTAAGTAATAAATATAATGTATCTTATGTATAATGTATCTTAATGTGTAAGATACATTGTTTTTGCATGAATGTGACTTCATCTAACATCTTATGCTTGATGAAACATTCTCTTTGTGAATCTGTTATAATTTGTCCCTCATCATTTTCAATGTGATACTGAAGTAAGTAAATCACCAGAACGTCCTTAAGGTCCTCATTGCCAATCTCATTTCATGTGTGCTAATTCTACTTTTACAAAAACTTTACTTTCAACCATGTTACTCATCAGGACTTTGTCAGTAATAACCTGTCTAAAAAGAGTTCTTGTTCTTGGTTTTGTATGTTTAGTATGTTTTCTTAGATTCAATGTTAAACTGATAAACTGATAAATGAATGTGTTGTATATATTGTATAAATTGTATTTCTCTGAGTTTAGGGGCCTAATGGAGCTACAATCACTGAATCACCCACTAATGACCGAAGACTATCAAGGTAAGAGCTGTGCTGTTGAAACCTAGTATTTCCATGTGGAACTTAGGTGTAAGACGTCCCTTGCTAGCATACAGTAAGCTATGAGGAAGTTTCAGAAGTCCTTTTTGGGGGGTGGGGTGAGAGGGCTTTGGAGATTTGACCTGGTGTCAGACACGATATCAGTGAAAGTGCATGGAGGTGAAAAAACAAGATTTAACAGATTAGTGCTGCAGGAAGCAAAACTGTGGATGAGTCTGCTATGCTAGTAAGTAGTCCCTAGCGTGGCTTTGTTTGCTGATGGCTTTGCTGGTGTCAGCTTCTCTGCCACTCTTTAGATGTGTTTACACAGGACTCTTGAGTGAAAGAACATGAATTGAGCAGAAGGAGGCTTACAGCTGACTCTTTTTAAAAAATTTTTGGAAAACATCTAGAATATGTGAAGGTTGCTCATCGAGTCATCTCACAGGCACTAATACATCCAAGCTTTTATCCAAAATCAGCATTTTTAAAAGGTCACAGACACACGGGCTTCACCTAGATGGTCCATGTTTATCATCATAAAGCTCTGAAGCTTGACCCATACCACCGCCAAACACTACTAATATTCAGGTTGACGTTTCCGGGTGACCCTGTTGGCATTCTGCCTGAACTTGTCCATGCATGTTTTGCAAGTCAACGGTCACCCAGCTCTGCTGACTTCAGAAGCAAGAAGCTCAAGTCCGTGTATTTGATCCAGGGGATTAAAGAGTCACATACTAAGAAAGACCCCCACACAACCCCGGACCCAGGAGTTAAGCTCGGCTGAATAAGACGTGGAGAATCGCACACAAAGCCACTGTGTCACTGTCACATTAGACAATGGGTCGTATGACGTCACACGCTAAAGTCTATCATCTCATTAAAGTGCGTATGAGCACCATGTTTGTACTGCACTGCTCCAAAGATTTTGGTATTTTGAAAGTTCCCACCATTTTGACGCCAAACTCCTACATAATTCAAAAGCAAATCATCTAAAATTCAGTGTAACTTTGTTTCCTCTCAAAGTATAATCTGTTACGCCAAATACAGTGGCATATGTTATATGACTCATTTCTGACTTGCAGAAAATTAGCCTACAAATTGTCCTCAGTCGCCTCTCGTCTGTGGCCAGAAAGACGATTACGTAAAGATCATAACTGACAACTGTAAGCCGATGGCTGAAGAAGGCTAAATATCTAAATCTAAGGGAGAAAATAACATACAGCTGCAAGAAAAGAAGGAACTACCTGGATTTCTGCATTAATTACTAATAAAATGTGGTCTAACTCCTCACAATCACAGACTAACATCACTTATCCAATAGCACAGAAATATAAGGGTTAATGACTTTTCCAAGGGCTAACTGCTAACAGGTGTTTCACTAAAGGAGCTGAGACTGGAAGTGTGGGTTTCACAGGTGCTTTGCCCATTAAATAAAGACACCTGGTTACTGACAAATCTGTTCTTCACAAGATAGGTTAGTGTGAACCATGCCTCAATGCAAACAGCTCTCAGAGGATGTGTTAAAGAGATGCATGAAGGTGAAAAAGGACACAAAAGTATCAATCCACATGTACATCAATCCACGGTTAGACAAACTCTCTACAGATGGAGAAAAGTCAGCGCTGCTGCGACTCTCACTAGGAATGGGTGTTTTGATATTAAGAGAAATCCAAGAGCACAACAGGCAAAGAGGTCAAAAGGGCCCAAGACACAAGACCTACAGAAGACTCTACAAACTGACACGGCATACTAACAAAACCCTCATCCCAAACCACTTTAAATTACGTTTACAGTTTATTTATTTATTTATGGGGAAATTTACAAGGAACTGGTGAAGGTTTCTTTCTCTGGATGTAATATACACACACGGTATAAATGTAGAACTACATGTTGAAGCAACTGCATCAAGAAATGTCAGTGACTGCCAAAGTATTCTAGAATAACTGATCTGTTTTTATTCCTTTCATCTTTTCATCATAAGCAAAACAAAAAAATAATAAAGACAAACAAAACGTTTACTGTGCACACGAGTCTGCAGGTCTGCACGGCTATAGTCAAACTTGCTTAACGCATTGCAATGTAAGAGCAGAGCGTGCTGCGTGTTTCTGGTGCTTGGGTGGCCTCGTTTGGCCAAAGGAGAGACACCACTGTCAGTTTGAGGCGTTTGTTTCTATGGTGATGAGCAGCACTTGGGAAGCTATCTGGCTTACTGGAAATGTGGCTGTATTGTTGACTTTCAGTCAGGAGGTGGGAGGTGACGGGGAGGGGGTGGAGGGGGGCGTGGGAGGAGCGGCTGCTTACTTCCTTACTTTGCTGTGTGTCCGTGTTTGGGTCGGTGAGGTATTCCTTCATTTGATATGCATCCCTCACCTCTGGGGTCAGGTGGCCCTGCTTTGTGGCCAAACAAAGGGCAGTTTAAATGTGTGATGGCCACACGTCACTGTCCACTTTTCACCTGATACCCCTAATAACACCTTGGTAGACACTTTATCAATTGCCTTCAATGACAGTTAAAAACCGTTTGGGGGGAAAAGCCCATAGACCTCCACCGTGTTTCAGTGTGTGTCATGGGGTCTTGGGTCATATTTCTCAATGGCATCTTCAGTAGCATACTCTGTGGATGAGAACAAGCACCCATTCAATATGATCATATTCTCCTCAGCGGTTAAAGATATCATTTTTAACGATACATTTCTGGTAAAAGACATAAAATGACCATTTCGTGACTGTAAGTGATGAGCGCCCTTTTAATTCTCTACACTTCCCTCAAAACATTGTTTTAAAGGGATCCATTAAAAAACATATGTAATAACTGATGCATTGCTGTAAACAGGCCTACTCACCACCTACAGCTGAGCTTTAGATTATTATATAATACAACAAATAAAACATCAAATTTACACATTAAATGCAATTTTTTTTTTTTGCCCCATATGACCCTTTAAGCTTAGTCCTGGACTGCTGAGGGTTTCAGCGGTGCATTAAATGATTGACGCTGCAGTTTAGTCCAAGACTAAGTTTAGTTAGGGCACTGAGACGCACTGGAACTGGCCAAAGCCTCACACGTTAGATTTTAGTCTTTGAGATTTCCAGTGTTTCTCATTTCTTGAAACCGTTTTCGTCGTAGCTGCCCTCCTCCAAAGTAGTGATCATTAGGACAGTGTTACTGCTCTGTCAGATTAACAAACGTGTCGGCAGAAAATCCCCCTTTCCTCCACCTCCACGGTTACAGCGTTCTGGTTCTCATACGTCGTACCGAGTGCTTCTTGAACCTTCATGAACCTGTCGGGAGAGTGGGCTCCATGTCCCAGTCAAACTCAGAATAGTACTCTGCTGCCACCCAGTGGTAAAACTATACAACTACACCTTCATCTCTTGCGCACTAGGACCCAGGGGCTGAAGTGTGAGCTGTAAGCATGGCTGCCAGTGACACTCTTACGGAGGCCGCGCAGGTGGAACTGAGTAATGAATTACTGAGGTAAGCGGGATTGAAGGCAGTTTTACTGTGCTGCTGCTATGTACCGGATTCCCACTTCAATTCTCCGAGTGCGGTTCTGTAGCGGTAAAGTCATATCACCTACAGTGACCTGTAAACCATTCGGGGCCCTGTGCCGTTAGCAACACGGCTAAAGCTAGTACAACAAACTTTTCGGCTCTGCACGCAGCTGCTGCCCTCTCACGGAAAACACGGACATTGTGCACGACACAGATACACAGGTGTGTCAGTCTGTGATCTACAGTTCGGTGAGCTGTATGTAGTTTGCGAGGCTCATAGTCGTGTGAAGCAATGGGACCATCGCGCTCAGGACTCTCACTGGGCTGCATTCCTCTTTTATTTGTTTACGTGTTTATTGCCACTTCTCGGTAACATCTCCGTAACTCCTCCTCCTCCTTCCATCCGCAGTCCGTCAGAGCTGCTCCGTGCGCGGTCGCGAAATCATAAGATTCCCGTGAAGGGACAAAAAGACTTCTTGCCCACAGGGTCTGAGCAGCAGGGGGCGCGCCTGCACAAGAGTCGTGATGAGCACTGGACGCTCGTGGCGGAAGAACGAGTGGAGAGACTGTGAGTGACACGCAGATCATGAATGAATGAATGAATACATAAATAAACAAATAAAGAACACCTGTCTTTAAGTACTGCACAGTGGATAGATAGATAGATAGATACTTTATTGATCCCAGAGGGAAAGTCACATATTGCAGCAGCCCAAGTACAGTAAAGAACAATAATACAATAATAGAATGTACATAAAAAAAGAGAAGAAGAAAAAGAAGTACTCTAATAATAATAATAATAATAATAATAATAATAATAAGCACCACTGTGAGTTGGGTGGAAGTACAACTGTTATGAAAGTCTGATGGTATGCAATGAAAATAGTGACTATGTAAGTATAATGCCTTGAAAGTATAATTACCATGGCGAGTGTATGAACAATAATAAAAGCATAAAACATAAATATTATGCAGGAGAACAGTGCAGCTGTGTATTTCCACATTCACAAGTCATCTAAAACCGTCCAATCAGAAAGCCAGATGACAGTAACGGGTAGTAAACAACACTGTAAACTAGGAGTGTAGTACAGAAGGTATTATAAATAAATGTGCAATCTTATAGGGCGCAGACAAAGTGGCAGTGCACAGTGATATGAGTACGGAGAAGTGTAATGTCCAGCTGGTGCTCAGTTAGTCTGAACTGTTCAGTGTCCAACAATGTCCCGGCACAGTGAAGAGGTGTTGTACAGTGTGATCGCTGTTGGTACAAACGATCTCCTGTACCTTTCTTTGCTACAGCGGAGCGGAGTCTTATTAACTTTTGACATAGGTTTTTTTTAAAAATGTAAGTTCTAATGCATTGGTTTATTATTTTTTTTTCTGTAAAGAGGCCAAAAAAACATAAAAACAATGAAATAGAGGGTCTTTCATTTTGGCCCTATGGAAAAGTAATGCTGTGGGTTCATTACATTTCAGTATTTCTGGCTAGTGATTGTTTCTCAATTCAGCACAATTCCTTTTCATGTGCTCTGGTTTCTCTTTTTTAATTAATGTGAGATGATCGCTGTTCGGTGTGTGTGTACAGCTTGCTCAGCTTTTTACAGAGGCGAAAAGTCACTTTCACAAACAACACATACCATTTGGTTAATAGATTCAGTTGAACTGGAAATTTTAGGTCCATTGGAGTTCTGCATGTTTTCTGGTGCTGCTGTATAATACTGGTGGTTAGAGCAGATTCCACTTGGTACCACAGCGGTTCAGTTAGATCCAGCTCTAGTTCTTCTTAAACTTAAAATAGAATACTGTTATCCCCAAATCCCCGTGTAGTTATAAATATGTGATGTTTATTAAGATAAATTACGTTTTCTTCTGATTTATACCTTTTTTCTTCTTGTGTAGTGGAAACCTTGTAAACGCCGAATGGGTCCCAGAGGAAAACCTGGTGAAGCTGCAGTCGCCAGCCGTGAGTTTTCCCTCCACAAAGCACTTGCCTTCCGTCCTGGACGTCCACCTGCACTGCCGTCAGATATATTAGCCAAATAATAAATTCTTCTAAAGCTGGATCAGGTGTGGTACAACAGGTAAAACATGTGGTGTAGGTGGGGATCCAGGACTGGAGATAGGAAGCACTTGTAGCATCTGTTTATTAAAGTGATAATTTGGCCATAAGATTTCACCCCGAATATAGTCAGCCAAGACGTGTTTGATGTTCAGAATCTGCTTCTTTAGTTCTGCTCTGGAGCAATAACAAACATTAGTAAAGTAGTGAAGTGAAAGTCAAATGTGCTTAAGCACAGCAACAGGAGTGAATGTAATCTGTGACTTTCCTCTCTACCTAAACCTGAGGATGCTTTGATGTCTGGAATCAGGTGCGTTAGAGCTGTGCTGGTCTCTGGGTCTGTGGAAAAGGGATTTAATAATACAGTTAATAATGTAAATGTACAGACAGAAACAATCCACCGTATGCTCAAATCACACTCTGTACAAAGTAAGGAGAACATTCAGAAACCACATAAACAAGGCATTACTGTGCATCCTGGAAGATCTGGTCATAAATGGGCGGTGCCAAGTGCAGCTGTGTACGAGATCCAGTGCATCTCAAAGGCGCATAGTCATCCAGTCTCTCAAGCCACCTGCAGAGATGGTCAGGGACGCATATGATTAAGTTACCTGTAATGTGAATGCTGGTTTATAAATTATGTTAGCTGTTCACACAACAGCCAGTAGCTTTTCAGAAACGAGGACTCGATCTACATTATTGTCTAACTGTCCACTTATGATCAAAGCAGCGTTTCTGAACTGGGCTGCTTGGTATGATTTGGTATTACTCTGGGATGGCTGTGAGGGTGACTTACTCTGATCATCACGTGTGTCACTATAGCGCAGATTCACTTTAGTTTTGTACATGAGCTTGAACCTGTCACGGTCCAAGATGCTCAGATATACTAAGGAGAGACAGAGCCAGACACCGCCCCCGGCATGAGGCCAGCCCCCGAGGCTTTGACCGTGTATACAGTGGTGCTTGAAAGTTTGTGAACCCTTAAGAATGTTCTACATTTTAGCACAAATATGCAGTAGAAGTAGAACCCAATGAAAAAAGGCAAAATCCAAAAGTCTTATACTTAGGACATTTAGGATAAGAGGTATGGGATGACAATCACGTGCACGTGGCTACCGTGTATAATTGTGTGTATTCATGGATCATAGGGACTCCTGTGCCATTTTTAGTTTTCTATTTTAGTACGTTATTTCTATTAGTCTCACAGTTTTAGTGCAAAACTAATGAAGCAAACTTCAAACACCGCACATGTCTTTGTTGATGGACAGCGTGTGAGGTACAGCAAAACTGAAAGAGCTTGCATGTTTGAAGGACAGTCCATATTCCACATGGTGGGTATGACCATGACCGTATTAAAACTGTTTGTTACAGGGGAAATTTTGGCAGACTATGGGCTTTTCAGATCGTGGCAAGCAGTGCTTGTTTCCAGAAGAGGCTCTCTACCTCATGGAATGTGTAAGTAGAGAACCATGAGCGTTCTTTTCTGAAGGGAAGTTGGTAGAGACAGTGCAGCACCTGGCCATGTAACTGATTACCAAGTCCCACTTACCAACACTGAGCCACATCATTATCTAGAGATGGTTGCTATGTTATTGTAATAGCCATAAACCACATTGCAATATGCTGACCCAAGCACTTACGGTGTAGTCAGTATTTCTAGTATACTGGCCAATTTCACATCTCATAAACATGGAGATTTAGACTAACTGAAGAAAGCCTGTAAGCATCAACCGATGATGTCACCCTGTCAATTAAAAAGAGTGTTATAGCAACAGAGAATATAGCAAGGAGCTGATTAAACGGCAGCATATTTATGTAGTTTTTTATTTATGTAATTTTTTTATTTATGTAATTTTTTATTTATGTAGTTTTTATTTATGTAGTTTTTCCCCTCTATTTCTTATTACCTTATAAACAAAAATAAATATTATTGTTCTTTGTTAACCATAACAGGGCAACGTTCAGGTGCTGTACCGGGACCTTCCTCTGTCCATCCAGGAAGGTTATGAACGGTTCCTCTCTCCTGAAACAGTGACTCTTCAGCAATACCAGGTTAGTAAGCTTTTTGTATTGGCAGGTGACAAAGTCAAAATCAAATTACGGCTTTGGCACATAGCACATTTTGTGTCTTGGCTCTTCATATTGGCTGGGCTGTTTTTGATCAGCATACTTCCTGTGGCATCGACTGAGGACACGCTGTAGAGCTGTTGTTGTATGGTCTTAATTTTAGCCTTGTTTTTTTTTTATTTATTTGTTTATATTTTTTACCATTTGACTTTGAAGCTCTCACAGAACAAATAAGTCAGGTTTGCTTTAGAGACACCGGAAATAACCCTCACCTATGATTTTACAGAAACAGACAAAAAAGTTCAGGTTTGGCTTAAAAAAAAGAAAAATGTTTACTTTACTGAAAGTGATAAATGGAGTTAATGCCTAGATGACAAAAGAGGAATGGATGAACGTAGAGAGTGAACATTTACCTGTATAAAGGTGAGAGTACGAGGAGACAGAAAAAGGGAACTGCTCATTAAACCAAAGCTGCCCAACCTGAAATGTTCTCGACTGGCCTCATCAATCATCTGACCCACTGAACATCACTTATACTGACTAAAGAGAGACGGAAGGCGAAAGGCCAGCTCTATTACAGACCTGGAAAAGTACTACTAAGCAAGAGATCCAGTATCTCGTCGTGTTTATGGGTTATAGGCTCCAATGTTTGGAACACATATCAAAGCAGCACATATTAGCAATTTATATATGGATTTTGTGCTTATGGCACTTTAAAATTATTACTACATGGTTTATTCAGGATGTAAATCACAAATACAATCTGATGGAGAGCTGAAATAATCAACGCACGTGGTCACTGTTTAATTTAAACAAATTTCAATATGCAGCAACACAAACCAATTTCTAAATAATAGAGGTTGCAGTAAAATATGCAGTAATTATAAAAATCAAATTCATCATTTTTCTCTTTTATTTTTAAGATCTTGAGTGAACAGTGTCAAATAAAAGCTGTTTTAACTTCAGTGTCCCGGTACTCGGCGGCGGCGGCAGCTTCTTACTATGCTCATGCGTGGCTCTCTTCCCTTTCGTAGGTGTTTGGCCATTTAAAGAGACTGGGATACGTGGTAAACAGATTTGATCCTAGGTAAGTGCACATGGTATTTCACTCCACATGATCACATTTGTATTTCCTTGTATTGAAACGGTCTTTCTCTTGCAGTACAGTGCCGTCCCTGTACGAAAGACAGCTGAATCTTCCTCTATCCCGTGATAAACACAGCAAAGAGCGGAAGAGGAAACGTAGCCACAGCCCTGGGTCCAGGTATCCACTTTGTGCCTGAGTTTGATCAGTTTCTGCCTTTATGATGTGTTCTTGTCTCTATTCACGTGTGTCTTGGGCATTAAAGGAATGTTTGGCCAGAAATTCATGGCTTATATGGTTTTAGCAAATAAACAGTAGAAACATATAATGTACTTTATCCTGCCCACTAATGCAAAGGGACCACCATAAGACCGCTGCTGGGTGGCTGCCATTCTCAGCACAGCAGTGACACTGGGATTGTAGTGCTGGGTTAAGAATAGTAGCCCTGAGCTAGAGCAGCACTTTCCATAGTGTCCCAGCCTTTTCTGATTTTGGGTTGTATTTCATTTTCCTTTTATTTGTCAGAACTTTTTTGTTTTGAATGTTTACTTTCCTTTCTGATGTCTGTTAGCTGGATTAATACAATCCTAGATGCTCTTTCACACATTCGCTCTCTCTCTCTCTCTCTCTCGCTCTCTCTCTCTCTCTCTCTCTCTCTCTCTCTATCTATCTATCTATCTATCTATATATGTATATGGGTGATGAAATTATCTGCGTCATTTAGGCAACAGGAAAAACAAAGTGCTGTGCCTGCGGAGGAGACATCACCTGCAGGAGAGTGTGGAGAAGAATTTACCAGTGATCCACACCTAGATCGGACAGCCCCCGACTGCCTGAAAACAGAGCAGCCTCCGCAGGATGAGTCGATGGAGTCCGGCACAGATTCAGAGACGGGCCCAGGGAGGCACTGGTGGACAGATGCACCAAGCCAAGCCCAGCATAGTTCAGGCCACCTTGCAGCTCCACGATGGGACTTCAGCTGCATCCTTTTCCCTGACCTGGGCTCAAAGCGGGCTGGCCGTGCCCGCCTGGCAGCCCCTGACTCCAAACTGCTTCCGGGGGCACTGCAGGTGGGAGAGTGTGAGGTGGCCCCCTGGCTGAGGAAACTGAATCTGAAAGAGGAGAGGTTGTCCCGGCGGGAGCGGGAAAAGCAGAGGGAGCGGGATAGATACCATCGGGACATTAACGACGACAGAGAGGTGCGCTGCTGCAGGAACTGGGCTGAATATTTACAACTGTTGGAGAAGAGGAGGAGCCAACGGCACAGGGAAAGACCTGCCCACCTCTGGGAACAGGGCATTACGCCCCTCACTCACCCTGGGCAGTATGATTCACACCGTAAGTCTGTGTGTGTCTGTGTGTGTAGACCTTTGTTTGGAATCAGTAGTATAGTACAATTTTCCTGCAGGTACGAAAATCAGACACTACATTTGAGTGTATTTAATATATCAGTCAAAATGGACATGAAGTGGTTCGTTTATCAGCCTCAGACAAAAAGGCAAAAAACATATAACAGACTGAGCCACTACCACTACATACACACTCATCACCAAAAATACAGCTGCACCCAGAAGGAAGATAAAGGTCACCAGGATCGATAACTGCTGATAAATTTAGACTGATATGATCAATATTTATTGAGCTACACATACAGAAGTAGTGTCTCTCAGTATGGCGTCGGGTCAGCGTGTTCGCTAATGCAACAGGTCAGACGTCTCGGCATGGAGCTGTAAAAGTTCCTAATATTGTCCGGCAGTAATCCATCCCACGGAGCTGGAACACTCTCACACGGTTCCTGCAGAAAGGTGGAGGTGGAGTGACACCAGTTTTTCTGGACGTGTGACGAATGACGACAAACCGCTCATCTTGGCGCTGACCACGGTGCCTCCACACACGGATTCGTTGTTCGTCTCCACCAAGACAAAAACATACTTCGCTTGCAAAGGGTCCTGCCGACACAGCCGCATGGGTCAGAATGGAAACCACATGCAACAGGACAACCTTATATAGTCAGACAGGTGCAGCACTTGAATCATTCACGTGTCTCATCATGTCAGAGCGACCCACCAAGTTTCATTCATGACGGTTGATTCCTTCTGGGTGCAGCTGTTTTTCCAGAGATGTGCGTGTAATATCAAACCTGTTTTTACTTTGTGCTCTGCCACTTTAACTCCTTAATTCTTCTCAAACACACCAACATTCACACACGCAGCCACCCAGACACAGCCTACTGTATTAAACATCTCACGTGCATAAGGAAGGACTAGGGTTTCCAGGTTCACTGTTAGTTTCTGGGGTTCCTGTTCTGGCCGGTGTAAATGTTTGTCCTGTCTTTTCTGCCTTCCTGTTGGGCAGGTGGGCTGCTGGAGAAAGTCAGCATTGTCAAGTCTTCTGATCTGCTGGACGGAGCCTCCAGGTACTTAAAGTTTCTGTCCTAATTTTCGCTTTCACTTAGTTAAAGTATGCTCTAATGTTCCACTCCTGTTTGAGAGACCACCCGCTTCTCCTGACCCCCTGCCTCTCCGGTGTAACAGGTAGCATGGACCTTAAATGGTCCAGTAGTTATATTCTGGCACATCAGGCAATGAGGCTCTCAGGCACCATTTAAGGTGGTATTTCTAATCAGACATTACCAGCAGTAAAAGAATGACAGAGTTTCTGAGTGCTGACGTTTACCGTCCACATCACCCTGTTTACAGATCTGTCGAAACAGTGTTGTTGGCAGCTGTATTTTAAGGCAGGCGACTTCTTAAGAATGTTTATAACTAGTTCATTAATTGGATAGAATTATATTTTTAATAAATGCCACACAAGAACATGTTATATTTTACTACAGCATTTCTTCATCTTCAATCTGTAAATTGTTCGTTCTAAATAAATTATAATTTAAAGCTCTGAATTGCTGTGTTCTTTCTGATAGAGAAAATAGGCCATTTCTCACAAACGTGAAGCCCTGAAGAGTTTGACTAGGACCACAATATAATAATACTGTTTTAGGCTATGTATTATTTAATTTGATATTTTACAGAATTTACTATAAAATTTCATATTGTGTATACGATATAATACAATGTAAATTGATAATGATAATGAAGGTACAGTTAACTACAAACACTTTTTAAAAAAAAATTCTTTAAATAAAAATAACAAAAACAATCTTGTCTTAGTCTTGACCTGGACTTGACTGCTAAAAATCTTGTCCGTGTGTGTCTACAAGACCAGAGAAGACTGGAGAGTTAGAGTGGGTATCGGTACGTGCGTAGGGGGAGGTGGAGTGGCCCTCCGCATCATTGTGCCCCCCCCCTTCTCCTGGAATCAAAACTACTGTACTCTCTTCCGTTTTTAAAGCAGGTGCATGCTGCTCCTGTGCGAGGCGCCATATCTGGCCTTGGCAATATTTGAACGGCACTATTTGATGTCTCACTTCAGCCTCTCCCTTCTTAGGTTACCTCACTCGGAGCAGTGGAGGATTTGTTTCAATGTTTACCAGCCTGACACGGTGGCTGACTTTAAGAAGAGTCATCCCGGAAAGCCCTATACCCGCATGTGTGTTTGCAGGTAAACAGAAATACAGTACGGTGATTATCAGACAGACTCCACTTTTATGTATGCTGTAAATGATATTCAGAGCAGCTGTTTCATTTATGTAGTGCATATTTGAGGATATCATGCTTCCTTTGTTCTTGGGCTAAACATTGATCCACATTGATCTTGTGGTTTAAATTGGATCTGTAATGTTGACTTGTCTTGTCTTCACGTAGTTTTGACGGTCCGGTGCCCGACCTGCGTGTCATGAAGCAGTTGTCCTTCCAGAGTGGGGATGTCCCTGTGACTTTTGCAGTGGTGGATCATGGAGATATCTCTTTCTACTGCTTCAAGGAGTTCAAGCTGCCCACCGATATCTACTGAAGGAGCTTGACCACCCTTCGTTCACATACTGTCGACTCAGAA
Source organism: Semaprochilodus insignis (assembly GCA_034552555.1). Classification (NCBI taxonomy): domain Eukaryota; kingdom Metazoa; phylum Chordata; class Actinopteri; order Characiformes; family Prochilodontidae; genus Semaprochilodus; species Semaprochilodus insignis. The sequence goes on from CM067477.1 coordinate 486,585, forward strand.
GAGAATGACTTTGAATTGCTATCAGTGGAACTGTACTCTCAGGGTGTTCTTTTAATTTGATGGAACTGGAATGCACTGAATCAGATAACCGATATGTGCCAAGATATGAAAACCTTTGCGCTGTAATCATGTGGATTTATTCCAGTTTGAATAACAGCATTCCTGTCTCGTCAGTGAATGATAATTGTTTAACTGAAGACTTGGTCAGGAAATTAAAATTTTGAATTGGGGGTGAACTGGTATGATGTAATTACTTGTGTAGGGTCACCAGTGTTCAACATTCTCCAAGCGTATACGTGTGCATTTAATTTGATTTCCTGCAGCTAACACAAACCAAAGGGACAAACCTTTGCTGAGTGTACATCAGGGATATCGGCTGTCTGTAAAGCATCACTGTGTCAGCTCAGCAAACAGAGCTGTTCAGATCTCCTCCTTAGGGCTCATTGTAGGCCATAAGAATAGGAGGGGCATAATCCTTGTGCTAAAAGCATAAATATCTGAGCGGATCAGCAGAAATTCATACATGTTTGAAAGAGCAGTAGGAGGAAAAGCTTTTTCAACAACATGTACCTTCTTTGCCTGTTCACTGCATCGCTTGGTAAGTCTCTGTTTAAACTGGTTACTAAATAAGACTGTATGTGAACACGTGGTATACAGAGACGGCTTCTGTAGCTGTTTGAAGGCGCAATGCATGCTTGTTAGGTTTTGTGGATAAAGGAAAACCTTTTAGATAGGATCAAAGTGATTAGTAGTAAAGTTGGTAGATTAGTAGAGACCTTTTATATCTTTGCACCTCAATCAATGTAGAGATTAATTAATTAATTAATTAATTAAAGTGGAAGTTACTGTCTCTGTCAGAACTGAACCTTGTTTCTCTGTTTGCCAGCTACAATTTTACATGTCAAATTGCAGGATGATTGGACCAACAAGAACAAAATCTTGTTAGATTATCTTTAACGATGGTTAAGATTTTTTTTTTTTCTTTTCATTCTCCTGTTTTGGAGGTGCAAGGATTTGGTCTAACCATAACCATATTTAAACATAAAAGTAAATGTTTTAACAGACACAATTCAGTCAACACATACTTCTTGTATTGCTTTTGGCATTAATTTAGTTTTCATGTCACATTTGAACTCTCTTGAAATTAACTCAAAAACTCTAACACTAGAATGTGACTTGAATACACTGTATGGTCAAGAAAAGTAATTGTGTGAGAGTAAGTATTCAATAATACTTCTGAATTTTTTTTAAGTGAAATAGTTTCCACCCCCGGCAGTGCTCCTTTGGTGGTGGTCCTTTCCAATTTAGATGAGGTAGAGAAGGGCTGATGTTGTTCAGCCATAACTGTATACCCAAGTGCACCTATATGGACAGCACTCCGGATGAAATGGACAATTTACCTAATAGACTAGCAGCTCAGTGTATCTACTGTTTGGGAATAAGGGATCAAAATCCTCTTGCCTCTGCAGGGCTGGTGCAAGCTTTGTCCAATTGCAGCTACCAGGCTATTCAGGAGTACCTCGGGCTGGACAAGGACAACAACAGGTTGACCTCTTTACGGCCTGTTCTTCACTGGCAGACTCCTACTTTCGCTGCAGCAGATCTGTATGTTTCTGCCATCATAGAGGTGGTATGTGACGTTTGCGTATTAAATAAACAGCAGTTGGAATTTATTGTGTTTTGGGAATGTTTTGGATTTATTTGGATTTAAAAACTTCCATCAGCCAAACTGGAAATGAGCAGCGATTTTGAGCTGAAGCAGCACATACCTAATAGAAGAGAGAATTAATGGACCTACCCCAGCTCACCCTACAAACGTGATTTAATGATATTTAGTCCAATATTCATTACAAATGATTCAGAACTAATCATCCAACTTCAGTATATGACCTCACTGATGCTCTTGTGGCCGAATGCAATAAAGTCCTCACAGAAGTGCTCCGATATCCGTTCTCCCAGATGTGCAGAGGAAGATACCAGGATGAACCCGGTGTCGATGCTTTTGAACACATAGTGCCATCCAGCCCTGTACTGTAGTGTCTTCTGACCAAGAGCGTTCATAACACTACTCGACTCTTCACATAAACCTACATACACATTTCTGAAAGGCTTAGTGTCAGGTCAGTGTCAGTTATCATACAGGCTGCTTTCATCAATTTTAATACCATCTCAGCTAGGCATGTTATGACAACCAACACTTGTTGGAATGAGAACTTCCTAATATTTACACTCATCATCAAAAGAATAATTGCACCCAGGAGGAAGTGTTGGATTGCGATGCTATTATTGCTAATATTATTATTAACAGACAGATTATAGATTATAGATAGAGATTTACAGGAATCTAATCCATGCAGCTTGAATATTCTCACACAGTTTGTGTAGATGGTGCGGTAGGGGTGCTTGCTGAATGTCTGCAGTCGTGGCTGTTGGGTCAGTCAGGTACAGAGATAAGGTCAGTCCTTGCCTACGTCACATGTGCGGCGAAGCGTGAAACTTACATCGTTTGCATGTCTCATAATGTCAAACCTACACACCAAGTTTCACTCCTGTCGCTTGGTTCCTTCTGGGTGCAGCTATTTGTGCAATTATTTTTTGACGATGAGTGTATATGGGCTTGTGCCTGTTGTGTGTGTTGGGTAGCCTTATGAACACTGCACTACAACACCAAACAAAGCTTCTACAGTCTTTACTAGGGTTAAATGGGTTTTGCCAGCTTTCTGTAAAGAAAGCAACATGAGCATTTCTGAAGGCAGAACACTGACAGACCAGTTCTCTCTCCCCTTGGAATATGAATGGCTTCCTTCAACTCCAGCTGCCACAATAACACATAATAACTGTTATTACTGAGATGCTGTTGTAAAGCTAACGGTGCTATGTTGAAAGACCTCTGTTCAAAAGCAGTTTTCCTGTTGTTCCACCAGAATGAAAAAACCCAAACCCTCTCTACTCAGGTCTACATAGAAATGGTACGCTGTTGTACACGATACACCAACCTCTCCTCACATGACACAGAGTGTTATTCATTTTGGTAATTATTTGGTTTAATTAACACATTTAACAGTGCTGTATTTTTTCCAGGGCTGGCTTAATGAACTTACAACATGGAACCCTGAAGACTTTTGTGGTATAACTGCCATGACTGTTCGCAAAGAAATGCTATGGATTCCAGACATCATCATAATAGAGAAGTAAGAAGCCAAACCACCGTTCCGTCTTTAACTGTGTCAGTTAAAAATAACCAAAAATAGTTTTTTATGACAATTAATGGAACTGAAGTTACAAATAATTACTGCTTTTTAATTGAATCATTGCTTCTGTTTAGCATCAATACAGAGTTTTCCACACAGGAGGCTCCATTTGTGAAGATAATGTCCAATAGCTTTGTAGTACTCGGACAGACGTACACGATGACCACGGCCTGTAAGATGGATGTATACCTGTTTCCATTTGACACCCAGAGCTGCACTCTTACCCTGCAATCCCTTTTGCACAACTGTAAGTAGGACTGTGTGGTAACTTATTGATTTGTTCAGAATGCCTGATACATATGAGGCTGTTTGGTAAGTAAACATGTAAACAAAAATGCCCTATGCACAAATAAACGCGCCTCCTGCAACTGAATTGTTCTCGTAGCCTTTACATTTCCTCCTCAATGCTCCACAGTTGAAGAATTTAGAATTGATCCCTACTCCAATGCTTCCAAGCTGACTCTAACCTCAAAGGAGTTCTTCCAAAACGAAGGAGAGTGGGACCTGGTCTCCATTAATATGTCGAAGACTCCTGCACAGACCTCTGGAAGGCAGTGGGATCAACTCAGATACACGGTACCAATCTCGCAGTGTGACATGGCCTTGGCTGTATTACTCATTAGTCATATTGATGTTGTTATTATTAGCTTCTAATGACACAAAATGAAGTAAGATGAAGGTTTATTTAGAACTGGCCCCAAAAACAGACCTATTTAAAAAGTAAATAAGCAGATATGGCTGCTGTTCATTCAGACCATCCCTCAGTATTATCTGTGAGGACAAAATACTCTGACCCAGCATTCATCAGCAAGCTAAAATTGTGTTTGTTCATTTGTATTGTCAGTTGTTCTTATACATATGCTAGAACAACTTCCAGGTTGGGTGCGAGATGATTTGACCATATTGTGATAAGTACTGTGATAAGCCTGAACACTGAGAACCACAAAAGCCCTGCACCCACAACAAACTAAACATGGAGGTGTACAGCTTCGGTAATCCTAATAAACTGTACAGCAGACACCCACGCCAAGCAAATCTTTTTGCTACCTGCCATTAGAAAAGACTACAACTGTAAACGTCTTAAACATGGAACATAGAGCTGGCTTTATCAGCTACACTGAAGTGGTCTCTAAATATTGTTTTAGAGATCGGCTATAAAGTGAAAAATAGAATCGAGGATGAATGTGGAAGTGTAAAAAACAGCCTGAGAGTGATTTTAATGATTTAATTCATTGTTGGTGTTTTGCAGTATTGCTATCAACTGAATATATATATATAAATACACAGCTCTGGAAAAATTGAAGAGCCCACCTGAAAATGGTCAGTTCCTGTAGTTGTTCAGTTGCTGTACATGTGGAGATGCTGATTTAAGAAGAAACTGGAGTGGTCTCTTATTTATTTCCAGAGCTGAATGTGTGTGTGTGTGTGTGTGTGTGTTTGTGTGTGTGTGTGCGTTTGTGTGTCTGTGTACGTGTGTGTGTGTGTGTGTGTGTGTGTGCATGTGAGTTCAATTTACACTCTCCGTTATAATGTTGTTTGGGTTGGTGTAGTGTCTAAGCCTACTAATTGATTTAACGTGTATATCACCATTAACATACAGATTACCATAAAGAGGAGACCCCTACTGTATATAGTCATCTTCCTGCTCCCTATCTTATACTTCCTGGTGTTGGATCTCGCCTCCTTTTTCATTTCTGATGATGGAGGAGAGAAGTTGAGCTTTAAGGTGACACTACTCTTGGCAATTTCTGTCTTGCTGCTAATCCTCCACGACATGCTGCCCTCCACTTCTCATAAGCTCCCACTGATAGGTTTGTCTGCACTGCCTACACATTTCAATTACTGTATGGTTTGTGAGGGGGAATAACAAAACAAACTTAGACCATCTCACGTTGCATCCAGCTGTGATGTGGTTGGTTAATTAAAGGCAATCTTAAATTGACAACATTAGCAATGTCATGTTAGAAGCAGCCACTCCGTCAGGTTGACTGTGATGTAACATGCCAAACGTCTGTCTCTGTAGGCGTCTACTGCATCATCATTTTCACCTTCACAGCAGTCAGCCTGCTGGAGACTATACTTGTGATTTTCCTTCAGAATTGCAGCATCCGGCCCCGAAAACAGCGTGGAGAAAGCACGACTATGCTTCAGGACAGTAAGTTCCTGCATCTGAAGGCAAATCCTATCCACACATGAATTCGTTTGTTGATACTGTTGTGCAGTTGGACAAGCTTTACAGAATGCTGGCAAAATTCCACCCGACCTACTGAGAAAATCGATACAACTAAATACCTACCAAAATACCTGAATTTTTAAAATCAAATGATGTTTATTCTGCATGCATGATCAAATCATCTTCTGACTGTCTCTCTCCCTGCTGTCACCACGTAGCTCATTGTCTTGACCTAAGAACAGCTATACTTCATCTATCCTAAGTGTGTGCAAATGAATACACTCTTTAAATTGAGGTTTTTTAGACCAAGCTGTGCACTACCTAGTCTCGCAAGGCAGAAACTGTCACCCCGCCCCCTACCGGACTGTTAAAACTGCGAGCATGGACCCCCAACTACCTAGATAAATAACTGACAGAATTCCCAAAATATCAATCATATGGCTCAACACATATAAGGCTGTTGGTGTGCCTCTGTAGGCAAAGCATCTGAGGCTTCTTGATTTCTCTTTAGCTTGTTTAGGATCTATTCAAGCACTCTGTAAAGGCTGCCCAACCATGCAGTTGTTGTTGCAAAATTTGTGGGTGGAGCGTGAGCAGGTCAGTTTCATTACTGAGTGGAATTTGCTGGTGTTTTTTATAACAGATGTTTCTTTAGAGACACACGTCTTTTTAACCTCTGTTCACAGCTGAAGAGACAGCTCCACAGGACACCTCAGACACTTCTGCAGGCACCAATGGAGAGTCGAGTAGCACCTCTGTCCTTCGACAGATTATCACCAAGCTTCAGAATGCATGTCAGCAAAAGAAGACCCGCCAGCAAAGGAGGTCACGATGGGCCAAAGTGGCTAAAGTGATAGACAAGACTTTCTTTGTTGTCTATTTATTCGGTGTCGTGTTGTTTTTGCTGAAGATTTGGGAGACATGGTTCCTTAGTTAATCTTTTCATGGGCGTAAAACAATACTGAAATGATGGTGTACTTATTTGTCATTTCATTATATGAATATTTAGAAGAGCTTTATAATTAGAATGCAAACATCCTCCTGTTATGTCTTAATAGACTTTGTAGGACCTTTAATGATTTATTTAGCCTTTGTATGTACATGTCTAATGTTGTACAATATAAATATAAATAAATACCAGAAAAATACTTTTTTCGAAAAATAATATTTGTTTTACATTATTATTATTATTATTACTATTTAGCTCGTTCAACAACCCGATAGCCTGTTAAGCATAGCTAGTCTAATGATTTAGGTCAATATGCCATTAGTAACAGTGCAAGAGAGCAAGGACAGGTTCAAATACAAATAATTTTTTCTTTCTCCGTTAGGCATTTCCGAATTATTGCAGTCTCAGTTCCTTAAGGTTTACAAAGCATTGACTTACCCTGCTTACAGCCACCTTGTACCTACGTCCCCCACTCCTCCCCCGCCCCCCGACCCTACTGGTCATTTTCATTCAGATACACCTACCCTATAGGTGTTCTTTGTACCCTTACAATGACTGACCCATGTATTGCTGCACACCTGTCTGCTGTCCTGATATTATGTATGTTAGGTGGCACAGCAGTACCATCTACCAAAGCATGGTAGAGCGTGTGACCCTGGTAAGAGTGCATCAAGGACAGCAGTGTGGTTGGAGGTTCTGTGTCACTGCTGGGTTGAGAATAGTCCAGCAAGCAAAAGTATTCATGTTGTGTCCAGAAACTGACCACCGACAAAGATCTAGAAGATGACTAACAACTGTGCATGAGGAAAAATAAGCTAACTGCACACATATAAGGTAGGTATGGCCAATAAGTGGCCAATAAGTGGGGACAGTCAGGGGCTGGAGGTTAGAGCCTTATGACCAGTGGGTCGCCAGTTCGATTCCCTGAACCGACAGTAACTAACCCACAACTGCTCCCCGGGCGCCGTGGATAGGGCTGTCCACTGCTCCGGGCAAGTGTGCTCACTGCCCCCTAGTGAGTGTGTTCACTAGTGTGTGTATGTGGGTGTTTCACTTCATGGATGGGTTAAATGCGGAAGACAAATTCCTCTGTGTGTAAAAGCACAAACGGCTCAAAATGGCTCAAAAACTCTCTACTCAGAGAATGATTGGCCTCACCGAGGATACACCGTGTCCTAGGGTCAACTTATTAACTGAATTATGCCCAGCAACGTTGCTGTCCTAGGGTTGATATACATTCACCTGAAAGGATGACCAACATAAACTATATAGCAAAAGATGAGCCATCATCTGACTACATCTACAAGGTGAGCAGACACAGCGTTTAAACTCTGCTGTGCAACACACACACTAACAGCTCACCACTATGTCAGTGTCACTGCAGTGCTGAAAATGATCCACCACCCAAATAATACCTGCTCTGTGGTGGTCCTGTGGGGGTCCTTACCAAGAACAAAGCTGAAAGGGGCTAACAAAGTATGCAGTGAATTAGATGGACTACAGTCTCCTATATGGTAAGTAGAGCTAATAAAATTGACATTGTGTGTAGATGTATGAGGTTGCACCTAATGAAGTGGCCGGTGGGCGTAGATAGGCTACAGTTGGTTTATTAAATATTAATTGTACTATGTGCCTATTAATCTATTAGATGCACCTAACAAACTGGTAAGTCAGAGTATTAGGAAATGCCATAACTTCAGTGCCATACTACCCATGTCACCGGTGCAGTAGTATATAAACATCTCTGTATAAAAGTCAAACATAGTCACATTCAAGAAAGCTTTGTACAAAACATCAGTTTTATTTTCTGTACAGTAATTCTTTGGACTTTACATTTTGTAAAGCGCTCAGATGCACTCAATGAGAGCAAGTTAAAAACCTTGTCACAGTATGAAAATACAGCATTCAGCTCTTAATCCAGATGAGCAGAGAAGAAGTCTCAGGACACACGTTATAACTGTTATACTACATGTTTTTGTAACAGAGGAGAAATCTAAACATTGCTCTTTCAAAGTGTTACTGCATGACTATATGAACTTACTTAGCAAGGCTGGCTTTCCCAGAACCCTCTTCACCCAAAATATCATGAACACTCTCTCTACCACTCAGCCGATCTTAACACTAAGATGCGTTTGGGTTAATGAAATCATAATTAAAAAAAAAAAAACCTTAGTTGTAACATCTGTAACATCTGTTTTTAGAAGGCATGTTATTTAGCAGCTCGAGACCGCTCCCGACCATGCTCTATGACAATCTTTGGATTCGTTAAAACGATGCTCAAGTTGTGGGTTAAGGTCCCCACTGTTCTTGTCTCAATCAGCTTTGAGTTGTTGATTAATATGTTTTTGACTATGTTTAACACAGTAGTATCTACAAAAATGGACAGTTGGTGGTTATAACCTTTTATTAGCCTTGTTAGCTACATTAATATAGCAGAACCCCTGGATAATAAACACCGGTAGATCATTTACATGGCGTAAACGAAAAACTCTGAATTGGACTAAATTTGGAAAACGTTTACAGGTGACCAAAGGAACTGAACAGTATGGGGAGTTCAACCTTTCACCTATACCCTCAGTTTTATTTGTGTTTGAAGCTGGGGTTGTTGCGGCCGATGCCAGTCCGCACCGCAACCCCTGTCCCGTTCACACCCGGCTGCTGCAGCACCTTTTTCAGAGTGGTCTTCTTGATGGCAGCTGCGGAAATCTTCTCCTGATCTGCCAAGTGCTGAAGCTCCCTATCAGCAAAAGACAAGCTCAGCTTTAAAAACGCCTCAAATGTCCAACAAGTCATGCCTAATTACGCCCAGGAACCTAATTCAGCATGAAACAGAAAACACTGCCATGGATAAATAAATAACGATCTACTGAACAATACTGCCAGTAATGCCAACATGCAGCCTACACTGCTCAAAGGCCATTATTCTGCTGACCTGGTTCTGATGCATGATGCCTCCACTGCATTTATGAGCAGACTGCGGAAACCTCCGCTCTCCATCACATGCAGAGCGTGGATAGTGGCGCCCCCTGGTGATGCAACATTATCCTTTAGCTGACCAGGGTGCTGATCCGAGTCCAGCAGCATTCTTGCTGCGCCCTAGTAACATTGAATCGTCAGCCACTGGATGATCAGTCAAATTAAGTAATTATAAGTTATGTCTTAGGTAAGACTCGAACCAGAAGGGCTTGTGCTCCAAGTCGAACAGCTAGTCTTCTGGGCAGTCCCATCTTCACTCCTCCATCAGCAAGCGCATCAACAGCAGTAAAAGCCTGACGACAGATACAGGCATTAACGTCTTATCAAAACTCTGACAGATGGTATAACAGGGGCTCTTGAGAGCTAACGGTGCTGCTTATAAAAATGATCTTCAGTTTAGATCAAATCTACGTGTTGTGGATCAGTTTCCTTAAAAGGAACTGGAGTGGGTCACACAATTTCATTAAGGACTAGAGTTAACTAGTGGACAAAAGGACACCACAAACACAGAAAGGCAGTAGCAGAAAATCCTAAAGACTAAATTTTGTACACTCAATATTTATTGTTTCTATTTTTGCTTTTCAAAATCAACATAACGTTCCTAAACCAGCTATAACACAATTAAAAAGGTTCATTTTGTCCTTTTGCAGTATCTGTATGTAGTCCTAATATTATTAAAGCTGTGCAAAGCTTTAGGCCTGGTGATCCTGTTTATACTGAAAGGTTAATGTTTGCACACACACAGGCTATGGAATCAGTAAGTTACTCCAAAACCAGACAGTCAAACAAATCATTTACCAGGAACCGTTGCGATAGTACATACACAGTACTGTTAACTAAATAAACAGTATCTTTTAACATAAATGTATATAATTCAATGAAATAATAATTATAATATAATTATATAATAATATATAAAGTATAATAATCACAGTTTACCTAAATCTACTTCAAAATTCTGCAGTGGTAGCGGTCAAAGATTAAAGCTCTGAAATTAACAGTTTATTCTAGAAGATGATTCTTAAATATTTATTTTTGTTCCTTACTAAATACTGCTAGTTTCTGTTTTTGGTCTTCAATTTGTCTTCAGATTGGAGCACTGGTAATGATTCAGGCAAGCAATTTGCATACATAGCACCAGAACAAGACTAAAGAACATCAAACAAAGCAGTCTTGACTTTACCAAACTATTTATTTTAGACGGTACATGCAAAGTCTGTCAATGCCTGAGCCAAGCCTTCCCCTGATCTTACTCACGTAGGCGGGGCCGCTGCCGCTGAGGCCTGTGACGGCGTCTATCAGATCCTCTTCCACCTCTGTACAATAGCCCACGCTGGCCATCAGCTGCTCTAGAAGTTTCACATCTTCCACGTCAGCATGCAAACCTGTGGCATACACTGTCGCCCCCTCCCGCACCATCACTGGCGTGTTCGTCATGCAGCGCATCACCTTTGGTGCAGGCCGGTGCTGCAGCAGTTTCTGTGAAATACGAAGACATTCTCACCAGACTGGAGCATGATATTCGAGCAAAATGAGGATGACAGATCTATTTTATCAGCTTGCTTGTAAAATCGTCTGAAATGAGCAATGAGAAGAATATTACTGCTTAATTATGGCTTTATGTTGCACAGTGTTAACACAAAACAGCCGCTGATTTCTAATAACATGGACACCAGGAGGTCACCACATATCTCTTAACCTGCTGATGTTGTTTTTAACTTTTCAAGCCGTGGTCATTACACACGGACAGGCTGTTCTATGTTGTATGGAGGTCGCAAACACACCTTCTCTATGGAGCTGATGGTGACACCTGCAGCACACGAGACGATGAGGTGACGGTCCTCGATATCTGGTCCAATCTCATCCAACACAAACGGAATAATATGTGGCTTAACGGCCAGAAACAGGACGTCACTTCTTTTGACAGTCTCTTTGTTGCTGGTGGTCAGGTTTACTCCTAATTTCTGAAGTAAAGACAAACTAACCAACATCAGCTTTCAGGATCATTACACACAGAACCACAATATGTTGTTGTTATGATAGAAAGCTTACTGCACGGAGACGTACAATAACAAACTGAAACACCATGTTACCTATGTTGAAGCTGGACCTTACCCGAAGCCCAGTGGCAGTTGACAGGCCCGTTTCAGGAGAGCTGGCTGTTATCCTGTGTGTAGCGATCACGCCTGAAGACGGAGGGAGAGAGAAGCAAAAGCAGGTCAGTTTGTTGTTGTCATTAACTGACCCGGAAGTCATAAAGAAAGTGTAGCTTACCTGCAGCACTGAATCCCTTTACCAACGCCTGGACCAACTGGCCCGCTCCGATAAACCCAACACTCATTTGGAGAGCTGGCGAGCTGAACACGAACCGAACAGAACATGGACTCTAACGCTGATTAATAAAAAGGTTAAAAAGTTAGCTTAGCATAGTTTCATTTTACGGCACATGCGCGCGGGGTGTTGATCAGCATACATGCTAATGTTTGTTTTAAGTCATTTCCGGGTTCCAGCGAAGGAAGACTTGACATTTTGCAGTAGAGAGTCACAGACTGAACGAGGACGGAATAAATAACGACACTTACCCACGTTCACCCACGTTACAAGATGTTCAGCTGCTGCTCACTTTGTTTATCTTGTCGTAGCTGCTCATCGTCATGAGGACAGGTCGACGAACCAATCACAGTGAAGCACTGCTATGCAAACAGCCAATCATCGTGCTCGATTTCTATTGGGCGGGATAACAGTTGCGTCACTTTTTAAATCTCCTCACTCAGGACAGAGACCCCAGAGGGTCTGTAATGTAAGACCCCCAGAGGGAGACCGCGATGTGTGCGAACAGGAACACCAGGGGCTCAGAATGAGTGAGTGAATCGGAGTAAATGGGGGAAATGCCTGTGTACCCTGAACAAACTATTGCTTTGTAGACACAATATAATTGAAATATACCAAATTTCCTGTCGTTCTTATTCAGTACGTTTTCTGTCACATACCATTTTTAACAAACCACGAAGTGTCTAATATGAAGAAACAAAGTTTTTGTGAAACGACAGCAAGATGGATTTGCGACAGTTAGCAGTCATTTACGGCACTGCTCCAGAATCTAAACTCGTTTACTTTCATCGCAGGGTTGTTCTGACCCGGATTAAACTCCGCGGAACATTACGTGATAAACGACTGATACATACTTGCATAATATTATTTTAAATAGTAAATGGACCGAAACTGTACCCCACGTGTTGTTTCTAAGACATTATAGCCCCATCAAAAATAATTAAATTGCAACTATACCTAAACGACTCATCAATCTCCTATCAGGATTGTTCTGCTAAACCCGCGTTACGGAGAGCGCTTCCAGTGTTCATACCAGAAGAATACTGAAGCAAGAAAGTAGCACACAGTTACAGGAGAACTCCACAATTCTAAGGACAGCCATGAGAAATTCTGGGCTAAATGAAGACCTATTAGGTGTGTGACATACACTGCCTGGCCAAAAAAAGTCCCACACTCTAATATTTAGTTGGGCCGCCTTTAACTTTGATCACGGCACGCATTCGCTGTGGCATCGTTTCCACAAGCTTCTGCGATGTCACAACATTTATTCTGTCTGAGCTTCATTAATTTGTCCCCAAGATCTGGTACTGATGATGGGGGATTTGGACCACTGCACAAAGTCTTCTCCAGCACATCCCAAAGATTCTCAGTGGGGTTCAGGTCTGGACTCTATGCTGGCTGAGCCCGATGAATCCTGGCATTGTCGTCTTGGAATACGCCCGTGCCACCAGGGAAGAAGAAATCCATTGATGGAATAACCAGGTGGTTCAGTATATTCAGGTAGTCAGCTGACCTCATTCATTGGGCACATGACGTTGCTGAACCTGGACCTGACCAAGTGCAGCAACCCCAGATCATAGCACTGCCCCCACAGGTACGAGAGGCACTAGGCATGATGGGTGCATCACTTCAGCCGCCTCTCTTCTTACCCTGATACGCCCGTCACTCTGGAACAGGGTAAATCTGGACTCAAAATCTGGATTTTTTTCCGACCACATTCCTTCCTGGAAGATGATGTTTCCCCACCGTTTAGTAATGCGGTGGACAGTTCTTAATCTGATTTTAGTAGTTTCAGCAACTCCTTAGATGTTTTCTCTGCTTGATGGCAATAATTTGACTCTTGAGAAGCTACAAACGAGAAGCTACTCACTGCATCGGTTAGGGTTAAATAACTTGCCAGCTGAAACATAATCACCCCTGCAGTAGTTATCCAATTTAAGGCGTTTACCTATTTGCTTAGTTAAATCCAGGTGATGACCTTTTTTTTGGCCAGGCAGTTTAGTTAAAGCAGTCCAACTCTTTGTGAAATTAGAGCTCAAAGAAGGTGACGATCATACACCTACCACACTGTCCAACATATAAGAAGCCCATGGATGTAGTGAAAGTTGGCATAATTTAAAAGTCCCCCCCAAAACTCCAGTTATGCATGTACTGTGTGACATCTCCACAGAGAGTCCGGTTCCTTAGAGAGGGAAAAACTATTCCATAACAAGCTCTCTTGTTTAGCTTCTGTTATGAATTGTACTCTGGACTGAATTACTAGATGGGAGAGGTTTTTAAAGGGGATGTGGCAGATTTAACCACAATCCAAGACCAAATGTAACAAGTTGTCCAGTGATATGTATGGTCAGTCTCAAAATCATGTCTGGCCCCATCAGCACTTTTCTAAAACTTTTAAAATACTGGTTTAAAAGTCCAAATTTATTCATTTTTTTGCCCCAGTGTCCATATGAACTCCATATAGGGACATTGTTTGAAATGCAGATTTCTTGTTTCTTCACACATTGACAGAATGACTGAGATTGGAGACATTGATTAAGAGATCAGTACAATCTTTTTTTAATCACTGCAGTGGTTGTATACATTTAAACATGTGCAAAAAAGAATGATACTTATGAAAGAAAAATCTGAAACACTGAAATAAATGCTATGTTAAATCTACAAAGACATGGCATGTCATCTATAGTTTTATGTGAATCAAACATTTATCTGCTTAAAATCAAACATATATCAATTTATCAAATATCAAACTCAAAAAATAGTTGTTAAAACCCCCTAAACTACTTAACTGTATTCAATACTATTAGAGTATAACTTTCAACATTTAGACATAAATAAAAAACAAAAGAACGTAACTTGTTCCTTTAATACTATATAGATAAATAGATCTAAATAAAATTTCCGGCCTTTATAACCATAATCAGAATTTCAGGACACGAAGGTAAAAGCACTAAAACACTACAAGAAGGATTTTGGAAAGAGTTAGACAAAAGTTTTACATAAAAGACAAAAAAAAAGAAAATGCAGCAACCAATCATTACTACAATAACTAGATGGAATACTTGTACCTGAAATGCTTCATTTTAAGAAAATGGAAATATACCAGTAAAAGTGGGGCATTTTTAGTTATTGATTACAGGCTCTCTACAATCTGCAGAAATGAGAAATATCAGTTGACATTTTTTTCTGGAAATAACAGACAATGTTTGTGATCTGCCCCAAGCAAACATCATGTGATGTCATTTATGATGATGATAATAATAACATACTGTCCTATTATCCAAACCTCAGCACACTTACTCTGCAATAAAAACACCTTCATTTCAGAGTCTGTTTAAAAGACAGAGGTCTTATTTGTATCATCCTTGTTTCCAGGGAGGTATGGTCATTTCCAGGGAGGTATGGTCATTTCCAGGGAGGTATGGTCATTTCCAGGGAGGTATGTGAACATGTTCTGGAAGGATGGATGTCTTAGGCTGCTGACTGGGAGACAAAGCGAATCCTCTGAGAGTACACCAGGTCAATAAAGTACAACACCAAATTGGCAAAGGTGAACACAGCCACCACCAACTTGCTATCCCAAGGGCATTTCCCCCGGGGGCAGTCATCCGGGCGACCAGGGGTACCGTACTTCTTGTCAAAACTGAAGACTGGCCACACCACAGCGGCGCTCATGTACAGCAGCACTGCAAAGAAGGTGTAGATGATGACAAATCGGTCGAAGGGCAGTCTGAGTGCTGATGTCCTTCCTGAGACGGTTAACATGACTACCAGCACAGTGATGGTGAAGCACAGGCTGTAGACCACCACGCAGTACTGGGTGGGGATGTGGCGGTTGTACTCACTGTCGTTTGCAAGGGCACCAAAGATGATGCAGGCGTTGAAGCCCTGGACCACCTTCAGCAGGCCCGACATAGTAGCCATGTAACCTACAACATGTCCTGGCTTGGCCCTTGTCAAGAAGACCTCAGCCCCGTATGCGAAACAGCAGACGCTGGAGCAGACGGTGACAGCGATGCGGTAGTTGCGTACCTCACAGCCTTCCGAAGGACATTCACTGCTGAGGAAGTAGACTGGGTACACCACGGAAGCTGTGACGTACATGAGTGTGGCCAGCATGGCGTAGGCCACTGTGAAATTGTCCCAAGAGATGGGCATGCAGCCGTGAAGTCGTGCCACATCCAGCGTGAAGATGACTAACGTCACAGCGAAGCAGAAGCACCACACGAACATGCAGAAAGTTCCATAGGTTGCACTGTAGCCTGCGCTGTGGGCCACCAGAGCCATGGTAGTGCAACCTAACACCAGCTGGCACATGCGAGCAGCTCCTAGGCCAGAAAGGACTGCGTCCCGGTTCAGGTAGTGGCCTCCGTAGGGATCCATTAGCAGGCCCGTGTGCTGCACTCAGGATGAGCCCAAGCACCCCTGACTGTAGACTGGGTGTCACCGCACCTCCCCACCCGGCTCCACAAACCTCGCCCTCTGCCTGGCTCTTTTTATAGATGCCCTTAATTACAAATCTCCTTCAGTGCTTTCCCCCCATGCGTTGTAATTACTGCCGTGTGTGTGGGATCAGATTACGGAGAGACTCCTGTCCGTCCTGTGCCTGGCTCTTGAAGCGATTTTACCTTATTTAAGGTTTTGAATAAAGATTTTATAACGGAGGAATACGCAGCTAAATCTTGGCCACAGCTATTTGAATATACCTTCATATAGATTTGTTTGAATCATGATTAACCGAGGATGTTATTTAGTACTTTTCAGTACAAAGTTACAATGTCTATTACTTGTACTGCCTTTAGTGCTCAGTACTGGCCTACTGGACATTACCTTTGGAGCGAAATTCAGAGTTCCATCTACAAGGAAGACATATGCCACCTCCAAGATCTTGCCAGTGCAGTTCTTTTCAAGAAACAGAAGGTCTCAGAGCTTCCCAACTGTGCCACGAAAAAAGTCCCAAAGCTGAAGTTGGTAAACGACTTTTCCGAACGCCTTTTCACAAAGTTTTGTCCCGTTGGTGATTGGAATACACACCCACAAAAAAGAAAAAACAAAAATGAAAGTGGGTTCAGGTCAGGAATTCCTTCAGCCGTTGGATGTCACTCGCCCTTCTTCCCAGTCTCTGTACACTGTTTCACGCTCTGGGTTTTGTTCTGGTCTCTGGAAGAGCAGTAGAGCAGTAGAGTGCTGGGGAAAGTTGTTAAATGACTGTTCTGCTGAGCTCAGGGCCATAGGCCACACCGTCTCTATAAATAGGTGCCTGTATTCCATGGCGGAATGGGGTGGGAGTCCACATGTCAGGCAACCGTATGGGGAATCGTGTTTCACAGAGTGGGGAGGTTGAGTGCGTGTCTCCTAGGGAAGTGTTTTGGTGTGAGGTAATGACAGAGCTTGGTGAAAGAATCCTCATTTATGCTTCAATAGATGGAGGGAAAAGGGAATATTTTAGGGTAATTATGGATGTGAGTGACTGTGTTGGGTGGAGGCCACGAGGGTGTTATCAAGTTTGTTCAGGCTTTTTCCGTTTGAATGATCAGTTTTATGCCAGGCAGCGTTAGAATGTCCCTATGAAGTGGTGATGTGATTATTTATGTGCAGCACTGTGTTTTACTGTATCAGTTTGTCAGTTTTGGATAGTACTTGGAGAGTGCCATGTCCCTGTGCCTCGGAGAATAAAGCTTGTGCCCATTGGGTGGAGCACTGAGCCCAAACAACACAACTGCTTGGAGATGAAGGCTATTTTTAACCCAGTGTTGGTCTGTGCAGGTTCCAGCTTACACTATACAAGAATTTCAACAGCATATTTGTGCACTTACAGGAACATCATTTTGCACACATTAACTATGAATAAATGACTATGAGGAGATGAGTAATGAGTCAGATTTATTTTCATTGGTTACACCTCATTGTGTTGGAAGCTCTCAATGAAGAGTAATAAAGAGACAATGACAAATAATTCTTTGGAATAAATGTAATGTGTTACTTTTGAAACAAATACATGCAGACACAATAGAAAATATTTACAATATACAAAGAATCACTTCTCTGTGAAAATATCACTTATAAATATGATTTACATAGCAAAATAAATATGTGAATTACCAACGTAGCTTTGAGTTCCTTTGTTAAAAAATATGTTACAAAGCAAAATAATTAGTAATACCTTTTTGTCAAAGTTCTAGTTTTAGATATTTTGAAGACAGTTTAATAAAAAACTTTCTATTAAATATTTTAACAGTCCAGAGTGTCTCGTTTAACAAACGATTTCTCAAGTGAGTCAAAAAAAAAAAAAACAGAAAAACACCACACACCTATGCATAAGTAAATGCCTATGGAAGAACATTGAACATTTCCTCTTGTGAATGAGAGGGAGGAAAAATTGCATTGATAGAAATTAAGTTATGTATATTAATAGTTATAAGTTAAAAGGAATGGTTGACCATTTTACTGAAATGAACTTCACTGAATATATGTGTGAATATAAAACTAATCTAAGTTCTAAGTTACATTAGTATACCTACCTCTGGTTTGGACTGTAATACTTTTAGGTAAGTTAACATTTCTCAGAAATTAAAAAAAACTGGTAAACATTTCCTTTAACTTATATGACTATACTGTCATGGCAGTACAATCGTACTGTGGTCAGAAGTTTCATTTTTCCTCCACATATGAACATACTGTTGCCGTCAGAACAAAATCTCCATTTTTCAGTTTTTTGGTATTCAGTTTGGTAGCTCCCGTTTCCCTTGACACGGTGTGTAAATGTATTGATGAATGGGTCCAAACAAATGGCCCAGCATCACAAGGGCGATGTTTTGTTCCAACAGCAGCAATACACAGTATATGAACAGAGGTCAACCTGAGTAAAAGAGTCATGAACTGAGAAGATGTTTATTGTACAGCTCTTTCTGGTCATAATGGTGAGGAAGCAGCACGTATGTATAAAAGAGACTTGGGCCACCTTTATTGTATACACCTTCAAGCAGGTCTTAAATACTAGCATCCTAGTTTGGTTCAATTTTGGGTGTCCAACAAAAAGATGGCATGGCCATGCAAAGGAACCCAAGTTCATTACCTAAACCCTACTTTACTAAAGACACCTTAAATCATAGCTGCTGTGAGAGAACACTAACAAACCTTGCTTCAACCTTTATAGAGTGCTGACCTGGAAAACCTTTAATCAGTACAATTATGTGGACACAAGGAAGCTTATCCGACATCGGCACGGCGTACGGATCAAATATGCTGAGGCCTTCATACAGAAAAGTCGATCCAGTGCTTCTCACATGAGTTTCTGCTTGTTCTTTAAGAGAAGACTCCTTGTAGCCATTTTATAAACTCCTAACTTTTCCTACTTGTACTTCATAAATGCTTTTTAAAAACTTGGCAAAGTTCCATATCCGTAAAACTGGATTACATTCGTTATACTTTTACAAACCAAAAGATTAAGATCAGGAATGCTTCACCTAAAAACACGAATAAGGCTAAAAGAACATGGACAGTAGCCAGTGGCAGGTAGATAGAATTGATTTTTGCAGAACTAATATTTCCAACTGTCAAGACATTATAAAGTCAAATCTTAATTATTCCAACTGGCCAAATAGGAAGGTGGGGGAAAGCCCAACTGTTTCCCCACACAATTCTCAGGTCTTTGCTAGCCGGCTGGAGATCAACCTAGTTAATGCCAACAGAGATGATGAGAGTAAGTCAAGCTGTATACAGCAATAAAAACAAGTTAAAAACAAAATTAATTAAATCCTTGGCCACCTGAAATAATGTGCACACTACGACAACTACCTTCAGATCAAAGCATCAGTGACCGTTTGTTTTGGACATGCTTAGAAAGAGTGCCCTAAAAAATATACTGAAGTGTTTAGCTAGATTTCAGTCCAAGATTTGTGAGACGCTAATGCTAACGCTCTAACGCACTGCTAGCTCATTAGCAACTACAGCATTGTTGGGTGAAGAATTCTTTCAAGAGGCAAGAAACAGGTGTGTTTTGCCCTGGGTTGTTGAAAGTTCCCTCTGTGGCTGTGTACTGCACGAGGGCGGGATTAGTTTTAACAGTGAGCAGCCTGTGGTTTTTACTGAGGTGGGTTTGACAACAGCTCCGTCATCCTAAAATAACTATTAAGGGTTCTCTCATATCTGCCTGCCCTTCACGGCTAATAAGCTGCTGTAAATATGTGGGACAGATGAGAGATTTCGGCAGATGCTCTCAGTAGTCCAGCTTTAAGGTCAGTGCTAACGAAGGGAAGGGAAAGAGTCCAACAATGAGAACTGGAATGTTGTCCTGAGGGATGGGGATGCGTCTATATTGAGGTTAGGGAGCAGGTCAGGTAAAGAGGATCCGAGGTCATTGTTCAGAGGTATCATAATAGCCAGACAGGAAGTACCACCTAAATTAGGAGGCTGTCCTCCCATTGCCATGATGTTTAGCTGCCACTGCTGAGCATGCCCAAAAGCTTGCTGGGGTCCATGCCCTGCTGCTGAGCCATCTTCTGGACATCAAAACCCATATGCATGAGAAACTGGATGACGTTCATCTCCTGCCCGGTGGCCTGGTCTCGGATAGTAGGGCACGTAGGGTTGCAGTGGGGCCATGGGCAGCTGTCGATCAAGTGCATGGGGCAACCTTTGGGCGGGGCCTTGTTTTTGCTGTTGTCATGGAGACTGCGGTCCCAGCAGTGCAGAGCTCTTGGAAGAGACGTCCCTTTGACCTGTATGTCAATCCAGTAGCTACAACAGACATAAGAGGGCACTGTTGTTCAAGGAATGTTCACTTCCAGATGTTATGAGAAAGTGTCGCAGAGAGGAGCATGAGAAAGGGTGAACGGCTTAAGGTTACAAAACTATACATGAAAAATATCTTACTTTCTTGTGATGACCTCATGCGAGAGGCATGCTGGAGCGAACATAGCTCTGGAAATCAAAGACAGAACGAGAAAACGTGTCTGACATATTGCACAGGATAACAGGTAACTGGGTTTTCTCCATTTGCCTGCTGATGTAATCGTTCTGACAGAAGCCTCATACTTACGGGACGTCTTTGAGTGTGTTTCTGAGCTCTATGCCCAGGTTCTGTATATAACGCCACTGTCCCTCCTGGACAGGCTGACCCATCAGATGGATGTTGTCCACAGTCAGCTGGGCCTCATCAAAAAGCCACTGCACCACAAAAACAGGTCCTAAGGAGTGGGTGTAGAGTTGGGGGAGGAACAAAACCTTCATAATTAATCAGCACAAGATATGTGTGCAGGACACATGGTATCCATGCTGTACATTTCGGATTATACTATTTAATGAGTTGAATTCATTTTGTTCCATAGAAGTGTGATTACTCACGTCTAATTGTGGGGTAAACTCGATAACCAAAGAAACAGTTCCATTCGCTTCCTTCATGTGCCTGTCTACAGCGCTCAGGGACAACGCCTCCCCAGTACCTCAAAGAGAAGTTCACACTTCACATTAGGCATTTAGTATATAATCTCAAGATAGCCTTTATAGTCTCAGGATATACAGTGAGGGAAGTCAGGTATTCAGACACCCGTTTTTATCATTTATTAATTTTACTGTGCATCTCTCCACTTCATATTTGAACTCATAACTGCTTGTGAATATTTATTAGCAAAAACAAATGTGGTCAAAAAGGAAGTAAAGGATTATTTCGACACCACAAATGAACATTATAAGTACTTTGCAAGTTGATACAAAGCTGCAGTTTAGATGTTCTGTTTTTGTACTGTCTGACAATGTCAGAAAAAAAAGCCAAAAAAACAAAACTAACATACTTGTATCTGTCATAAAGATCTGTCATTTTTTATGACAAGCAACAAATAAATAATAAAAGTCTTTATAAATGTCTATGTAAGTCAAATTTCAAGGTGACCTAATGTGGTTGTCATTCACCATTATGAACACTGCCATACAGTAACGTGGTACATATTTTTAATACAGTGCCTGAATACCTTTTCTCCATCACTTGTATTTTTCCAACCGTATATTATATAAAATCTAAAGTGTCTAAATACTTGTTTGCCATCAGTGTAATTAGACAGCATTTATTTAATTTGTCGATGTAGTCCATTAACATTCGTTTATTTCCTAGTTTATGTCCAAATATGAATAAAAATAATACACATTTTAAAAGCCTGTATGGACTTGGTCATGGGAAGTACTTTATGGAAGTCCTAATCTAAGAAATTTACAACCAGCTGCCGAGATCAGCACTCTTTCATGGAGAACTAATACACACAAACGTATGTAAACCAGATCAACGTTAAGAGTTTACTTACTTGATGCCCCTCTTGATGGCCTCTGTAGGGGCACAGCTGATGGTGTCCACACAGTCTGTCCAGAGGTACTGCTTGTTGTCCAGAAACCAGCCCGAGTCAGACAAACCCCTCACCTGAATGTTGGGGTGACCCAGCTCCTCCAGCAGCTCTGCCACAGCATCCACGTTCAGGAGTACTCCAGTACCACCCGCACTATAGAGAACAAAACGAAATATTAGTCAAAATAATGCAGTACAATGTTTAAACACGTCACATTATTTACCAGTACATTCTGAATACACTGCAAGGTGTTCAGCGATATGTAGCGACATGAACGTAATCCTAGTATTCCGTCAATATTACCACACGAGGAATATTAGGATTAGGAAGAGTCATAAATACAGACTCACCTGCTTCCAGCTAGGAGTAAAATCTTTCCATTGTCCAGACCTTTACTCAACAGATCTTTCACCACTTCCTTTATGATGAGTGAACCCATGAAGGCGTAATCATCTGTTTACCACAAATATTAAAATCGAGTTGGATGCAACCAGAACATGTCATATTCAACTAAAAACTGACAAGCCATCTCACAGAGAGAGAGGATGTTTATAGTTCCAGATGAATGCGAGCAGAGTTTACTTACTCTGATCAGTCTTTGGGGTGGCTCCACTCCACACGTCACTAGAGCAATATGGAATGAACCTGAAGAGAAATATAGTAAATTATTTTTCCCCCTAAAGCAAGACTTCTTCAAATCAGTAATCATTACCATGTGCAATGTATTTATCTGAATCATTACAGAAATATGTAACAACAAAATCTGAAGTGCTTACACCATGTTGGCATTCCACAAGTGAGGGTTATCCTCTGGTAGTGGAGACAGAATACCTGTGCCTGCAGGAGAAAGCAAAGTAAGAATGCCAACTGTGCCGCACATCTGTTACGAATAACCCTCCTACTGCATCATCATGGAAGCGTGTAATTCTTGCTATTCTTACTTTTGTGGAACCACATAAGAAGCATGATGGGTTTAAAAGCACTTTATAGGCATGCTGATCTATAAAGCAGAACGTTCAGGATGTGGATCCAACCTGTCTTGGTCTGGGGCCATTTTGAGGAGCTCATGAGCCTTCTCATCGTCTCATATCTGCTGTTACAGTTCTCCTTGTTGAAGCAGTACCACCCACCTACAAGGAGCAGGATGGACCTCTGTTTACTGCATGATCATTGGGGTTGTCATAATACAAGAAACTCAACTTTAATACTGACACAAAGGAGTAGTAGCATGACTAGGGATGCACACCTGGAAACTGGAAGAGTTTTGCTCAAACCACAAAATCACCATTTGGACATTTTATTGTTTTTGCCAATCTGTACGCACGTATATGATTATATAATGCAAAAAATAAAATAAAATAAATTGCAGAAAGTGATGCTGGCTTTCCATCTGTCCAAATATTTAGCCTGGTCACTCTTGGGGACACGGGTATGACTACTAATTTACGAAATACATTACCACAGCCTCGTCGACTCTCTCTGTCTCCAAAACCTTTCCTCGGCTCAAAACTGAATAATTTAATTCTCATTCTATTTAAACCTGTCTTCTTCTCTTCCCCTCTCCTGGTTTTTGCTAATATTGATGTGACCCTGATGCTACTTGGGTTGAAAAAGGGGGGTATACACATTAGAAGGACAACACCGTCTGATATTCATTAACTGGAAGCAAACAAAACAAGAAGTTGGACAGACCCCTCGCCCACCTGTGTGATACCTGTCATACATTATGTTTACTGCTTTCAAGAACATAAACAGTACTGAAAGTCATAAACGGTTCCCTTTGCCTGTATGTTTTAGATACTGCCTCTGACAGTCTGACTCAAATTAGCACACACAATGGGATCCACTTCTAGGCACAGTGTTACCTTAATTAATAGGAACACATGATCTTGGAACAACGAGGAGTTACTTTTTATTTATTTATTTATTTTATTAGCCGCCCCTGACAGATCTGATTTGATCAAGATTTCAAACCAATGTTTGATGATTTGTTGTACTGTGGAAGAAAGTTCAGGTGATGGGCTACTGTGGTACAATTTCTGCATTTTATTCATTTCACA
This sequence comes from Semaprochilodus insignis, assembly GCA_034552555.1. Classification (NCBI taxonomy): domain Eukaryota; kingdom Metazoa; phylum Chordata; class Actinopteri; order Characiformes; family Prochilodontidae; genus Semaprochilodus; species Semaprochilodus insignis. The sequence goes on from CM067477.1 coordinate 510,659, forward strand.
GCATCTGTAATCACGTAGAAATAAATGTTATTTCTTTGTAATGCTAAGCCAAGTAGCTGTAGTCCCAGTTTATACCTACACTTTATAAAATGTTTGCGTAACAGCATTGACAGATATTTGCAACCTATCAGAATTTCTGTAAAGCTGCTTTGAGACAACATCAGTTGTAAAAAGCGCTATATAAATAAATTTGATTTGATTCGATCTTGGCTTTAGCCCACAGTTCCTGTACCGGTGCATAGTCTAGTACTAATGTTGTATTTATAACTTTACACTTACCCTCTAGAAAGATCAGCCATCTTCTGCTTCCCCTGGACTCTTTCAGGTAGTACCTAAAAGAGAAGAGGCAAGACCCCACACACTCATCACCCACAACAACAAGTGTTGGAGGAAGTGCTGGCACTGCTATGAACCAGAATGGTCACAAAATTGCACACGGGATCAGATCAGGGCATGGTAACAGAGGGGAACGTCTCCGCTTTTGGTATAGGTCTTTATGATAATCTAGGAAGCGACATCTACCTACATCTTTTCTATGATTATTTTTGTGGGTGGCCTTTTTAACGTTTATAAGGGCAACTTGTAGTCTGTGTATTCAGTTTAAAACAGCAACTTCTACACAGAGCAATCCAAAGTTTCCATGAAGATGTTTATCTGCACAGCTCAGAAGGGACAGTCAATCTCTCTGTCCTGTCTCGTCCTGCAATTACATCATCATATAAGCAGCACAGCATAATAGCTTGTCTTCATGGAATGGACAAGATACTGTGGGTAGGAACAACTAGCCAGTCTATGGATCTCCTGAGTTAGGGTGTTATTGGTTTTCTCCCGGGGATGAAAGGCACATCAATTCAATTATGAAATCAGTTCTCCATTCACATAACTAGTCTATTCAGGCCTTGATCATTTTTCTCAATAGGAAATTGCCATTTAGCGCATTGGTATTTAGTGCTTCAGCTGTCTATTGTACTGGGGTATTTTTTATGTTTATGTACCTATAGCAAACCTTCATTGGGAGGGGAACATCATAATGGTGTCTGAAGCACATTAATAGCATGGTGTTTTTATCTTAGCTTATTTCATAGCATAGGACTGAGCCTTCACTAAATGTCAAACAGCATGTACAGAGTGGACGTGACATTTGGGAGCATCTAAAGCTCATTGAAAGACCAATTATGCATCATAGCTTTACAGTACACCTTTGTGAAACTGCCAGCTTAAGCATCAGATCCACACACACACAGGTAGCAATTTACGAGCCTGACATATGGCACAGTTACTGTCCCACAAGGGTGAAGAACTGTAAAGGGTTTAGTTCTAGATACTCTAAGGTACACAGAACTGCGTATCTCTCTCTCTCTAAGGTACATTAAGGTGTACGTTCCAGGAGTTCTAAGGCTTCCGCAGAAAGAGACACTGAAGCCCTGTTCCTCATTTCTGAGAGAGGCAATTAAATGTTTGTATGAATAACAAAGACACATTTGGCATAAAATGCATTTTAGAATGCAAATAATTCCTCATTTTAGGATAGTCTGTTATTATTTACCTTAATGTCAAAAAGAAAACTTTGAAAGTTCATCTACAGTTACAGGAAGCAGGACATATAGACGTTTGCACCGACTGACACGGAGCACTAGGCCAGGTCATTAGACTTTAATTAATCTATTTGATCTGAAGGCCGTTTGGTTTGGATACTGACTTTTGTAATGGACACGTCCACCAGAGAACTCAGCCCTGTACCGTGTGGGACAGTGTTCCTGAAAAAGAAACTCCAACTAAACGGTAAATCTAGATCTGTCCATCTTCCCCAACACCATGTGCTTAATTCCGACTCAGTGGTCACTCATTCTCCACCCAGGGCATCTACCTCCCTGCACGTTTCAGCCTCAGCTTCACGCTAGCACACCTGCTTCAGCAGATCAGGGGCTTCTGACAACAGGCACTCGGATACAGTGGGTTAGGGGTAGAGTTAAGCTCTCCGCTTCTTAGGGTTAGGGGCCACTGCCATAAACTCGCCCACATGCTCTGGGTTTGCCCACACTCGTCACCTGCCACACCAGGAACACCATCCGCCATTGTGAAGAGCGAAGACACACACAAGACTACTTACCCCGCAGGTGTGCCGTCGTTGCAGGTGACCGACCTGTTTTCCAGAAAATGCAACTTCATGTCATAGTCGAGCTTCTGCGCGGAGCACGGGTACAAGGACTGCGCCAGGTTCTTCACCTGAGTCATGAAACTGTCCATGTTGTCTTCGACGGCCGTGAAGTCCAGCGCGAAGCTCTCGGTTGTGGTGCTGTCGACGCGCTGGCGGTGGGGGGCTGAGGGAAGCAGAGAAGCCCTCCGCTCGCTGCGGCCTCCCCGGAGCCTACGGGCACCCAGAGCTCCGGACTGAAGGAGCCCCAGCACCAGCGCCGAGTGAACTAGACGGATTACTGTTAGCCTCTCCTGTTGCCGCTTGCTGTACATCTCCCTCAGGCGAGCTGAGCGCTGTCTGTCAGAGCTGCAGTGGAAGGTGGTCTAAGGAGGGAGCGCGAGCTGCTGGCGTTCCTCCTCACAGGACTCACAGGTGACTTTTACTCAGAGAGCAGGGTCACTAAACAAGCTGCTTTGTCTGTGTAGCTGTACAGTACAGGCGGTCTGTCCCTCACTCACTCTCTCTCTCTCCTTCTGCCTCTTCAATACCTGCGCGCGTGTTTTAAGTGCCGGGTTTTATTTAAATTTGCCCCCCTTCTCATGCGCCACAGCCAATCGGAGTGGAGGGCAGACCAAAGGGGCGGAGCCGAACGACACGTCTTTCCATCCTTTTCATTTATTGGAAAAAAAGAAGCGCTCATGCTTTGGCTCCTTTGATCCACGATGTTTTATTTGATGTGGTAGTTTTTATTGGCCCTGAAATGCCTGTTTCCTAATCCGCACGATTTTATAGAGTGAGACTCAAACTTCATGTGACACACTCGCTTTTTCAGCTCTGGAAAAAAATGTATAACAAAAAAATACAGTAACGGTGCATGAGAAAATCCTCCACATACGACAGCGCAGCACTGAGAATAACTGGAATATTATTAAGAGAAGATTATTATTATTATTATTATTATTATTATTATTATTATTATTATTATTATTATTCGCGTTGTAAATATTTCTGAAGTGGGAAGAAAGTGAAAATATGAAACAAGAAAAACAAAACGATTGGTGTTAACGTTAAAAACCTCACTCGGGCAGAGTGTATCTACCAGCTCTACCCACTTTAGTCACATTGCTGGCTTTGGTTGCCTTCAGTTCCTCACGCGTCCTAAATAAACCGATTTCTCCCCCCGTGTAGTATAGAGTTTTGATCACACTGTAATCCACGTAACTGGGCATTTCCCGCCAGGAAGCCCTTCAACAGAAAACCAGACTCCTTTCTTTGCTGTATATTGCAGTGAGTAAAGCTTAATCAGTGTTGATAATTATAGTACACGATGCTCTATGTTGACGTTCGGACTCTATGTTCACGTTCGGACGAGTAGGTTTCGAGGGGATAACGTCCTTTTGACCGACCAACAAACACTTATCAGCACCCACTCCCTGTTTTCAAATCGCAGTGATAATTCGTTTATCATTATCATTAGGTCTGGATTGTTGGCTTGTGATGGCTTAATGAAGCGTTTGGCCCATTAAATAGCTCGCATTAGGGCGTGACGGCCTTTGGGGACTCTCTCACCGTGACAGAAGCGGCGAGATCAAAGAGCCCCGGCCGCCAATTATAAAGGAACACTTCGCTTTACACAAGCCTATTGGAGGAAATCAGGAGTCTGACTGTCATTTATGGAGCACCGCGGTTAACAGACGAGCCCATCCTTTGATTCAGTGAGTGACTTACCACGAGTCCGCTTTTGTTGAAATGCTAATCACGAAAAGAATAGAGCAGTCAGCCTCCATTCACACACAGAAACACGGGATAATTCAGCTCTCCCACTTCCAAGCCTGGTCTGTCAGATGTTCAACAATGGCTACACAGCGAAGTCTCCGTTTTTGAATTGACACCTAGAGTGACCATTTAAGTCCAGCTGGACACAGATGAATGCTGTTTTCCTGTGGAAGGTACTTTAGGCTGTAAGTCCTTGTACACAGGGTTGGGATGTATCGGAATCCCAGTATTGGGAATACATGTTCAGAACACAGATATGAAGTACCTGTTTTCAGTCCTGAGGGTATTGTGTAGAGACATTATTCACAATAGAGTTACATTTTACATCAGTAGAATACTTATAAAATACATATTCCCTAAATTAAAAACCATCCAGTCTTCTAAAGAAACACCATCAGCTATGGCATGTAGCAAAGACACTTGTTAGAGAAGGACCTCAATTAACAGCTTCTTTACAAACCTACAAACCCTGAGTAGACTGATCAATTATGGTGACGGGCCATTTATTGATCTCAGTTGTGCTGAACTCTTTTGAGGGTTGTGTGTTCAAGAGTGATAAGCTAAGCGTCAGTGTTGTACCAGACTCTGGGGACTGTGGAAGCAACAAGTGGTAAAAGGGAACACAAAGAAAACTACAAAGCAGTAACCGTGAGGACCCGTGTTAAATAAGTAACAAAAATAAATAAATAACAGTTTTTTTTTCATTTGCCATTGTGAAAGTATTCTACATGTATTGTGAAAAGGTTATGTTTTATGTGCTGTAAGGGAAGACCTTACATGTAGGACAGTGTGTTCAGTATCCATCACTATTTTTCATCAATAGTATTTTGGCCAGCCCTGGTTGTAGACTTTATGTAAGTTACACAAAGCCTTTATTTAGATGTACAGTTGGTTCAGAAGATAGAAAGCACATTTTCATTGGTTATTGTCCAGTCAAACCAATATTCATTTTAAAAATAATAGAGAGAAATGAAAATGTTAGGTATAGATGCGTAATGGGGGATCAAAGAAGATGAATTTCCAAAATTGGAGTTTATATATATATATATATATATATG
>CM067477.1:515687-523187 GCA_034552555.1 Semaprochilodus insignis
ATATATATATATATATATATATATATATATATATATATATATATATGTATATATATATAACAAGACTTCTCAGAATGGTGCAAGATCTGGTAGGCCGCCAAAACCGTCACCATCAGATAAACAGTACTAAAAGCTTTCATCTACGAGAGATAGGAGAAAATGGAAAATCCTTCCACTGTGAGAAGGCAACGCTATGGGACTCAAAGCATGTGTAGCTGTCAAGAAGCCCTTACTGAGAAAAGAAAACAAACAACAAAGAATACACAGAGCACTAGACCACCTTAACGAAGCATTTATGTTGTGGAGTAAGGGTTAATGAACCAATGAGTCTAAATATGTAGGAAAATGCAACCAACTTCTAAGACTGAACTTTGTAGGCAAGGACTTGACGTATAGAAAGCGTGATGTATCGATAGCGTGATTAGAATGGTCAAGCATGACATCAAACAGCTCCGACTGGCTGAGGACCGAGAGCCCTGGGTTTATCTGGAAGCCAGGAACAGAGAGAGGGTTGGTGTGGCTAGTTGGTATGCCGTGTGGAGAGTTTGGAGCAGAGAAGGCCAGGAGAGTTTTTGAGACGCCATTTACTGGGAAGGCCTGACGCCTAGGTTTGATCGGAAGGGCTAAAACTTAGAGCCTCACAGAGGAATGACTGAATGTTGCTTTAATAGATCAGAAGTCACTCTGTTATTATGATGTTACTTTAATTCAATTACTTTTTAATTTTCTCATGTACTATTGACTTTTGTTGGCATCACTAATCAGTTATTTATTCTTTTTACCTTCTTTGTTCTCCTTTTTATCCTTTTTGAGCACTTACAGAAAACACTTACAATTTTTAGCCTGGCTAATTCTTTGAACAGCATTTTTTGGACTCTTAAACCTGTTTGAAAATACCAAACAAGAACCTACATCACTTAACCCATGTATTTCTCTTGCTATTCAGGTTCTTGAAAGGGTCAAATGCTGTCTATATATAAAACGTTCTTCTGATTGGCTACTACTGCTATATTCTATTTTTGTTGATGTCTCTTTCAACAAGACATATGTCTTTGAGTGAGTCATCCACACACGTGATTAAAATGCACATGGGTTTAAAAGTGTGCTACATGGAGAGTCCACATACAAACAGACAAAGGACATCAGACTGATATCATTTATCAGTTGGTGACGCCAACTTGATGCTCTGTAGCACGGTAACCCTGATATGAAGTCACACCAGCAGGGCCGATGGTATTCAACTTCAAACAGATGCTTGTATAGATTAGATCATGTGGTGGGCTCAGGAGGAAAAGGCCTGCCTTAAACGAGTCTAGCCACTTCGACCCATGCCTCTTGCTTTTATTACACATCATTTCTGAACACGGAACCCTTAAATCTCCCGCACATGTGTCCTGACTTACTTTTTTTCCTCAGTGCTGTGGCAGCCCCTGTAGTGCAAGACACCGTGAAATGGCATTGCGGATAAGCTTACATTGAGACTCATGGGAGTTCACTGTTGCGAGTGGAGTGAAAGAGGATGTTCAAAGTTAATGCGACTCATATTCAGGGATTTTGTGTATTGTGTGATTTTCCAGCACTTTCTTTTTGTTTCCTTCCAATGTGACAATGGGTGGATGAAAGGAACACTCCTGAATTTGTCAACCTGACCTCAGTTAGCCTACAGCAGCATACAGTCCACAATACTTGCAGCACATAGAGGAATTCATTAAACATGCCTCAGCGTCAGGCTGCTGGCTTCTGTTGAGTTATGAGTAAATTTCTAGTCATAAGTCGTAAGTCATTCCTGCATTTTCTGGTATTTTCTAAGCACAGAGAAATGGATCAACATTACTGTGTGCAGGAATCGACTGCGTGCTTCAGATTGAATTCAGACCGAAATATGTTGGAGCATTCTTTGAATCTCAGAATAAGGCTGTCTCTAAGTGACCTGATGCAAATGCAGTGGCTTCAAAAGGTGCCCCGTACCACCATCACCACCCTTTTCCCCCTGACTGCAGCCCCCTATGAAAGTCAAAGTCTGTCTTTTATCTCTGATCAGTTGCATGTGCCCTTCACAGATCCACAGGTTTTACTGGTTAACTTTGGCCTGGCAGAGTTGCCCCACGTGACTACCATGCCTAGGTCTCAGACACATCACAGAAAGGAGAGAGGGAGCGAGGGAGAGATCACTCTGCTTCTTCAGCTTGCACATCCTCATCCCTCCTTCCACCTCAGTCTCATGTCTCATGAGCTGTTGGTGAGGAGAGCCCATCACCATGATGATCAAACCCCGCTACTTGGAACTGTTAGGTCAAGTTACAGGAGAAAGATCAAGAGGGATCAGGTTCTTGAAAGGGACAGGCTCCAGCTCCCATCATCAGAAACAGGTGCAGGTCCTCACCCCAAGAACAAAGCAGAAATCAACACATAAAATCCGTTTCCTATGTTGTCGGAGCTGGCCTTGTGGTCTCGTGTTTGCCTTTTCACACTAAGCGAGTCAAATGTGCTTGTTTACTGGTGGTGAGCTACAGAGAGAGGAATACAGTACAGAACACCCAGATCTGAGGTCGTTTACACACAGTATACCTTAAAGCCACAGTGACAAAAACAGATCGTGTCATTCTGAGAGATAAAGAGAGGCTGGAAAATGAAAACATGAATAAGGAAATTGGACCATTAAAGCAGTGGTTCTCAATCCTGGTCCTGGAGCTCATCTGCGATGCATGTTGTAGCCCTCTGGAAAGACCTGTTAATTAGTTCAATAGTCGTGACATCAGGTATGATATTAGGAGTAGGGGAAACTCTGGAATGTGCACGGCAGTGAACTGAAAACCACTGTCTTAACCATCTATCACAAGATGTTGCCTTAGGGGAATTTTAATTTTCTTCAGTTTACAAACACATGATACATATTTACAATGACAATGGAAAGGGTAATATTGAAGGAAGAAGCTGCAGCACATTTCTGGGTTTGGCACCAAACGGTTCCATATACGTATGGAGTAAATCCAGGAGCATGCGAAGTGTTATTTACGCAGCCGGTGTATTAGTTTATTTTACATGTGTGCATTAGTGGCTAGAAGCTCAGTCTGTTCCGTCATGCAGCAGTCAGCATACAGAATATGTTGGTAGCAGCATTAATTTAGTTCAAATAAATTAGAGCAATGATTGAAAATGACATGCTACGCTGGCTGTGTTAACTTGGTTTAGCTATTAATTGTGGTTTTAAATGTTTGGCGTGCAACAATTTGAAACAGCATCTTACATGGTTATGTTGAAACGCTGCTTTAGGTTTTACAGACAAACACATTGTTGCAGTGAATCAGTTTCGGACTCAGTTTCATTCCAAAATTATTTCAGTGTCCCCCACCCCAAGAAGATATTTAAAATGTAAAAAATGTATAAAATCACTTTTATTTAAGAAAAACGAAATTGTTCACCAACATCATTCTAATCTGTAGCATCTGTAGCTGTATTATACACGCTTACAAGTCAAGTCAGTGTGCAGGTGCTGAAGCTGGGAAGTTCCAAGAGCTGCTGCTCCAAGATCTGTTGTATAGCAAGTATTTTCCCTGAACTGCAGAATTTGGGAAATTTTGTACTAGCCATTAAGTCAGAGAATGAGGAAATAACCTTGACCCTGACTCAATGGAGAGGTACCATCTAAGATGTGGACTTCAGTGTACAGAGAAGAGGTGGGACACATCTGTCGCGCAGACTCCGCTTTCGTAAGATGAGACCCTCTATTGGATGCAGATGATGCCCCTTTCGATATAAAGTAACCAGTTCAAGACCGGGCAGCTTTCCTGTGGGGTGTCCTGGCACAGGAGACCTATGAGAGTAATGTTGTCAGATTGTGCCGTAACTGGTTTAAATGGAGATGGCCAGTTTGTTTGTGTGGTTTGGGGTGTAAACACTTTGCTGATTCCCAAATGTCGTGTTAAATAAGGCGGGAAATCCTTATAGTGGGTCATGACTAGTTTGTGAAATCTCCCCTTGAGTACACCTTAAGAAAGCAAGGCTGTTAAACCGGTCTTGATTTGGATGTAGAATTCTAAGAAAAACATTAAATGGAACGTATCATTCATCTCATTTGCAAAACATGATTAAGAGCCATCCTTTGAAAGGTTCTTTATGGTTCTCTAGAGGAATGCTGCCCTGGACAGTTTCAGCTACTTCCTGCCCCTACATACCTGATCCAGCTCAGGAAGAGATTGATAATTAGCTCATGAGTTGGATCAGGTGTGCTGAGGCAGGACATAGTTGAAACTGTGCAGGACACAGGAGCAGGATTACCACTGAAAGCTTTTTTCATTTTCAGTTCTTCTGTTTTTTATATTCCTTCTCTGCAGCTGCACATCCCGTCAGACCCAAACTTTTCAGATATTTTCTCACCTGTGGAATTTTTCAGATCTGAGGCAACCAGTGGAGCTTGATTTTGGTTTTTAGGGTCTACCGGGTCTTGGACCATTGTTAGGCATCCCATTTTCTCTATATCTTATAATCATTTTTGAACTCCAGGTTACACTATTGTCTTGGATTGAATCTCGTAGAATTAACTACTGAACATGAAAAGATTACAGATTACAGATTATTAAAGATGAAAAGATTCTGATTAAATATCACCGAGACTAAATATCCTAGCAGTCCACGCTACAGCCCAACTGTACTACAGCATCATTGGTGTGGCTCAGCCTTCATCAGTATTCAACTAAAAATGCTACAGACACTTTATTAGGTACCTGATCCTAGTATCTCACCATACAGGTGCTCTTTGTAACACTACAATTACACTACAGTTCTCTGCATGATTTGTTATGGTGGTGGATCAGCACTGAAACGTCACTGATGTGGTGTTGGTGTGTGCTGTGTTGGTATGAGTGGATCAGACATAGTGGTGCTGCTGCTGAAGTGTCACTGAAATAATAGCTGCTCTGTGGTGGACCTGTGGGGGTCTTGACCATTGAAGAATGTTGAAGAAGAAGGTGGGATAACAAAATCAGCAAAGAAACAGACTGACCATGGTCTGTAATTATAATTGTAGAACTACAAGTACAAGTGCTAGTGTAAGTGCTCCTGTAGGGTAAGTGAAGCTGATAAAATGGAGAGTGAGTGAAGACACAAGGTGGGTGTACCTAATAAAGTGCTTCATGAGTGTATATGGTTATTATTGTATATATTATTGTATATTATTATTATATGGCCTGCAACATGTTTTCAAAATATTGGGAAGGGGGCAGGTTTACCACTTTTACAAAATTCAGTTATCATTTGGGATTTGGGAGGGCAGCACGCGTTGCTCCAAAGCAAGGTCATTGGCATTTACTGTTGGTTTTAGAATTGCACTTTACATGAAAATATGTCTCAAGATTCCCTAAATCTGTTAATGTTATTCTGCACTGCAGGTGGATAAATACCTCAAATCCTTGCAAATGCTCAGTGAGGAACACTCTTAGATTGTTGGCACAAGTTTGGCAAAGTAGTGAGCCATGATCCTTCCTGTGCTGGGAAAACACTGTGCTGGGCCTTTAACTACTATTGGATATTCTTACTCCACAATCAAACAATAGACCACCAAGCTGCTGATTTATGGCAACCGTTTCTGGAAAACAATTAAGTCATACTTAAGTAACGTTTTGGAGTGTTGCATTTTAGTGTGCTGTAACCCAATAAGTGCCAAATCAGTGCCAGGTCCAAACTAGCTTCCTGACAGCCTTTCATCAAGATGACATCATTCCATTGCCTGATTGCTTTCCATTAATGTTTCCAGCGCTTAGAAAATGTTCTCAGGATGCTGGAAAACATCTTTTTTTTCCTTTGCTTTTGTCTTGAGATTTCAACAAAAGTTGCTCTCATGGCAGGTAGGTTCTAAACATTATTGCAGCATTGATTGAGTTCTTGGTTCTTGAACAAACATAAGCCATGACCGTAGATACTCGTAGTTTGGCATGAAAAGTGATGATTATGCAGATACTTATTTAAGTGAAATGTGGTGGTGGATGTGTGGTATCGCAGGGCTGTTAAAGATCCTAGACATCCTTTTGTATAAGATTGTCACACCACCGATCTCCCGGACTCCATTTCCCAGAGTGCACTACCCGATGACGTCACACTCACATGTCCTCAGTCGACCAATCATTCACGGTCTAGCTCACCAGAATACTGATTGATTTCAGCGGACGCTCTCCTCACTTCCTGTTTATAACCCCCGACAGACACACGCGCACACACACATTCGTTGCGAAGTTTTGCCAAACTCAGGTTGCATTACCGTGCGTTCTCTCTACCTGTTTCATTGCTTACTCTGGTTCTGACTTTCCTTCGTACTCGATTCTCCCTCTTTGGATCTCCCGTTTTGTCTTGGTAGCCTGTTTTATGCCTTTTCAAGCCTGTTTCCGTCCTCCTGACTGTTCTCTGCTTATCTCCCTCATATTCTGTCTGCTGATCTGTTTGACTCTCTGGCTCTCGACCTCCACTTGTCTCCTCCGTTTATGACCTGGCGTTATCCCTTTGCATTGCTTGCTCGTCCTTTGTTGTTGTGTAAAGCTTCCAGTTCGTTCAATAAAACATCTCTGACTCTTAGCTCTGCTTGCGTCACGCCGAGTTCTTTGTTCCTGACAAAGATATACACTGGCTTTTGAATATTGTTTTCACACTTAGTGTAAATAGCATCTGCAGTTACTATTTGCACCAAGACCTAATAATGTTATACTCTACACCTTGGCAAATACCTTGCTGCTGCTTGTAGCACCTGCAGTCACTCCTCACTATCAATTAGAGTCATGCTGAGTGTATGTAGAATGATGTTACAGTGTACACTTACTGCGGACAGAGTGAAATAGAATACTGCTTATAGCATCTACATACACCCTTTACCTTAGGTGTACATGTCACATGCATTTTGTAGGGGGTGGGTGGTGGGGTGCTTCAATTGAGAGAGAGTACACGTGAGCCAGGTACCAGTAACCGACTGTAACCAGTCTTGAAAGAATAGCCCGCTCTCTGTCCAAACTCTGGAACCAGATGAGGGGCTGTGCGTGGCCCTGAAGTCATTACCTCTTCAAAGGTAATTAACACATGGCTTTTGTTTGGCTTCGATCAGCCCCAGATTGCGAGGATACAGATGGTTTGAAAGCCGAACGACAAAGACGAAGAGCAAGGTGTGCTCAGATGTGCTTTCATGTCAGCAGGAAGTGCTTGGCCTTTGACCCTTCCCTGACCCCAAATCCAGGCTGTCAACACCACTTGTATGAGTGGCTTGTAAAGATTAACATCTGGGGTAAAGCAAGGGCCTTGGATCCACATAATCAACAAGAAAATCTACCTTTCACTACACCGTAACATCTCAGATAGAGATCGGTGATTGTCGTCATTACTTCTCCCAGACTAAACACAGCATGATTCAAAACGAAGAATTTACAGATGCTACTGTAACGCTGAATAAAGCTGCTGAACTTGTGTCTGGAATGAGCGTCCTGATGATGTGTTTGTGAACACTTTCACTTTGATCTAAGCTTC
>CM067477.1:528187-697117 GCA_034552555.1 Semaprochilodus insignis
TACACAAGCTTGAAAGAGTTGTGTGATACCCGGTATGTACTGTTAGCCTTTAGCATAAAAACATAAAAAAAAAAAACATTTGTATGTACATATGCAATAAGCAGGAACTGTGCTTACTATGCATGTAGTATGATAATAATAATAACAATAATAATAATAATAATAATAATAATAATACTTTATTCTTATTTGGTGCTTTTCAAGAACCCAATGATGCTACTCTGTGTATCTGCCATTCATAAAAGATCCAGCAGGTTGTTTTCCCTAAAGATCTGTGCTATAATTTTACTGTGTGCTCTTTAGCTGTCTTCAATACTACACTGAATCATTAAATAACAGCTCTACCCCCGGATAAGACAGCATAACAGAGCAGTGCTGCACTTCTTGGTAGAAAGTGTAGGCTGTGTCGTGTCATACTGGAGCCATGTGGAATTTTCATGCTATACAACATGGAGCTGTTTGAAATGCCTTTGGCCAGCCCTATAACATTTAGGCAGAATTGCTCTTTGAGGTTGACCAGCGATGTCTTAGATCTGAGTTGTTAAATTAGTTTGTAGTTACTTTCTTACTGAGCTGTAAAAAGGTGATTAGCCACACAAAACATCCCAGGGTTGAAACTCTGTCACTACATGACAATGCAGGGAACTATAACCATGCACTACTACACATGCCCCATGAAAGCAAAAGCTCCTTTGAGGGCTCCATGGCTATCTTCATGACTCTCCATTGACTGATCTACTTCTAAGCACTGATTGGAGCTTGTAATTAAACACCATCGTAGGGCCGTAATGAGAGGGGGCATTGCAGTGGTGGTCGGAGCTTTTGAGCTAAAACAAATTCTGTCACTGACTGCTCTCTTATCCCTACTCCTCCACAGAGCAGAGGGGCTGATAATGATGTTTAATTGATTATGGAAAATGAAGGGGCTCTGGTTTTGTTTTATGCTATTTCACCCCCTTTTTTGTCTCAGCTCTCCAAAGGAAGATGGTTGGCATGCCATATTGCCCCCTTCTCTTTCTTCTTTGAAAATAAGTAAAGACATCAAACATCAAAGCTGCTCTTGGTTAATAAAAGAAGACCTCAAATATTTTCCATTATGTTTGACTTGGTTTTGGGTTTCGCCATCCTGAAGAAGAACAACAGGCTGAAATAAGATGACACGCTTTTTGTGCCCCTTTTCTGAGACGTGGAGGTTCAGCAGACCATGCTGGTGCCTATGCTTTGATGTGAGTTGCACAAATTATTCAAAAGTAGCCTCCATTAAGTGATATCCAGACATAAGACTAAACTCCTTTAACCAAACAAAAGTACAGCTCGCTCTCCTTTCTCTCTTCAATAACAGACATACGACCATCTTTACTGCCCCACAAGAACAGCAGCCATGTGCATCCATTATGTTCCTCCGATGCTCTTCCAGTGGCTTTCTTCAGAAACACAACTTGTGTAAATAAATAGTAAATAATGACTTATTAACTAAATTAATGACTTCATTAGCGTCTAAACTGCTTATCCTTCTGGGCCATGGTTTGGGGCGGGGGGTGCTGGTGTTTGAGGGGTGCCGGAGCTTATCCCAGCACTCATTGGGTGGAAAGCAGGAGACACCCTGAACAGGCCACCAGTCCATCGCAGAGCAGACACACAGACATACACTCACATCTAGAGACAATTCAGTATCTCCAGTTTGCCTGACTGCATGTCTTTGGACTGTGGAAGGAAACATGCAGACTCCACACAGACGAGGACCCTGGCTGCCCAACCGGGGAATCAAACCCAGGCCCATCTTGCTGCGAGGCAACAGCACTACCCACTGCACCGCTGTGCCGAACCCTTTTGGCTCAATATAGTTTTTTCTTTTGGCAAAAAAGCTCCAGACTGTTTCTTTAACCTCAGGGAGAGGTTACATAAATGTACACAGGCTGAAAGCTACTCGCAGTACTCTAGTAAGTCTACATATTCTTTTCTTTATGAACCTCCCTTCTCCATTAGGCCGTGTGATGTGGTCTGGTTTCACTCCATCATGACTTACTGCACATCATTTAAAGATGATAGTGAGTCTGTCCAAGTGTAATAGTAGCTGTTCCAGGATGTCTGGGGGTGAGAAGCTGAGATAAAGACAGCATGGCAGAGGTAGTGAACACAGATCCTTTGGTAATACTACTATTCTGGCTGGAACAGATTTTCAAGCTCGACGGGAAACCAGATGAACCAATCTGTCTAGATCAGTCAAGACGGTCATATTCAAAAGTCAAAGGAAACAATGTTCTTCTACCTGAGATGCACTCTGCATGGCTGTCTTTTCTGGTTTCTTGCTTACTCACACAGGCAGAGAGAGAAAATGTGTGTTTGTTTTGTTATTTGTTTTGACTTTGTAGAAAAACCAGAGAAAAACATCAGGATTAAAAAAGTCCTGACTCAAAAAGTATTAGTTTTATTCCTAAACCTAATACTGAACACTATCTAAGACTAACAGAGGTTAAAGCAGGAGCTACATGAACCTGTGAAATTCAGTTTCTTTTAGAAGTCTAAAATCATTTTGCTTTGAATGACCGTATGCCTTAATTATGTTTATTTTATTAAAACTAAAAGAATGTTGTCAGTACCAATACAACACTAATATTTCTAAAACTTTTCCAGATGTTTCAGTAGTGTCAATACCTACAATTCTAGCTAATTTTGAACATAACTCCAAAACGCTAGCTAGTACATGACAGCAAGTACAGCTTTGCACAGTTCATAAAATCGAAATAACGTCATTAAAATACAAAATAAAAGTTTACTTTAAGTGCATAAATATATATATAATTTAAAATTAACTTATGATAAAACCAAATCTTTCAATTTCATGTTTAAATAAATCAAGAAAAATAATTCAAGATCTTTATAAAAAAAACATTGCAATTAAAAATGCAATTAGTTATTTATTATGTATTTAAGTATAAAGAGACATGATGCCTAATTTAGTTAAATAGACAATGTTGGAAAAACTTGGGTCTTGGGCAAACGTAACTGGACATCAAGCCAGGCGCTGCTGGTATTTTTGGGTAATTACTAAGATTACTGTTGTCAAATTCTGTTAAACAACAGCTAAACGAACCCCACTGTTCAGGCAAAGACGAGATGAACAGATTAAACGTCTTCACTGGTCCTCCCCTTCTGTGTTAAACTGTAATTATGGTTACTCCTTTCTCCGTAGCACTCTCCATAGAGTAGCGTGTTTTCTAAGGACCAGATAAAGGGAAAAATAAGTCATAAAAATCTGGACTTGCTGACAAGGGTTCCACTTTCAAGGCCAGAAATAGTGAGTAGCCTGGTTTGTAATCTGAAAAATGAAAGCTTTTGTCACTTCTAGCTGCAATTTTCTCAGAGCGGACCATGAAAGTCACGCAAGCTGACTTAAAAAAGACCCTTCATTTCAGAAGGTGTCTGCGTTCTGTACTGTGATCCACATGCCTGCCACATATAGACACAAAACCAGCACATTAGCAGTTTTTGGTTTGCTTTCACCAGATATGTTCTTCTTTTAGCATTGGTGTTTACAGCTAGCTTACCATTAGCCCAGTGTTCATGTCAGGACCTGGGAAAAAGGTTTCAAAGTAATGTATTAAAATGATTTATGATTTAACTGGAATTTATGAGCAGCTATATCGGAACAGGACACACATCTGTGTGTGAATGCAGAGCTTTACTGTAGCCACTGTACCTACAGCTAAGCCTGCTTCAGATCTCTCTCGTCTGTTACTCCACCAGTTTTAAACTTAACATGATGCCGTATTTACGACGGGGAGCCTCAGGGGGGAGCTCTGTCAGTTCACAGCTCAGAAAAGTGGTACACTCGTGCCTGACCATAGTTTGCCTCCAGTTCATAGATTTTCTCCTGTCCTATGGCGTTACATATTGACAGTGTGTCTCTGTATGCATCTCACTCTGTCTTGTGGGTACAGAGCTGCTGGCCTAGCTACTACAAAGCAGATTCCTGCTTGGACACTTAGGATTAAGGTTACCACTAATGATCTAGGGGCTTGGTGACAAAGGAGTATTTTGCATGAAGTCAAAAATCATAAAGAAGTTATTGATGCCTCGAATAACTTTTTTTAACCTGTGATTTTGAATGCTATTAAAATGGATTTCACCTTTCAGAAGGTTCACTGTATCTGTATTGTACTGTTGTTTACCTTGTGCAACAACATACTTAGAACAGAGCAGAAAACCTGTTGACATGAAACTCACTTTCAATTAAAGGCACTGGCCAGTTTTACATTCTTTTCTTTGCATGGTGTTTATTTAGGGGGGCTTTTTATGTTTTTCCATTTCCTGTAGTGTGTTATGTAGCTTTTTGTTTTGCATGTAAACGATCTGCAAAGTTTTAAAGCCCTAAGAGCACACCTCAGAGAAACTCCCACAGAAACCACTTTTCTCAACCGCCTAAAACATCTTGCTGGAATTCCAGCCCTTTTCTCTGTTGCAAGGTGATGGCAGTCGACCAATCAGAATGAATGACACAGGAGCTCAAACAAACTGTGAATAGAGATGTACAGTATAAAACAACATTGTGTTCTGGGAAAACTGGAGCATGTAAATCTATTCCAGTAGAGCTCAAAAACAAAATTCTGAACACTTAAAATAACTTAAACATAGGACATGACTGTTAAAGGCTGTTTGGTGTTCCTAACTCACAATGGAAGAAGAAGTGAAAAATGAAACTTAAGCCATTACAGTTAGTGACCTGTTTGTTACTCAATAGCATTTGGGCCACGCAACAGCCGCTGGAAATACATTTTAACCTGAAGTGGTGCAGGAGTTTCATGCTGGCCCCTCAGCCTGCCTGTCCAGCTTGCATGGAGCTGCTGCATGGTTTAACAATTCCTTGTTCACCGGATCTTCTCGTTTGGCTGCTTCTCGGCCATCTCTCCTATTTGACAGTGCATATAGTTCAGCACATAGGTCCTCCCTTCTCCCTGTCCTGTGCATGAGCATGAACACCCACTGGTTGGTTGTCTGGCTGGAACGGTGTTGTGTGTCTCTGCCTGAGCCACTTCGTTTATTTCCCATTTACCGTTTATTTCCCATTTGCTCTGTATACAAATACCACATTTTTTGCAGCACACACCCAGAACAGACAGCTAGCAGACCATGATAACTGAGATGTATTTGACAAAATGGACTGAAATCATACTGTGCTTTTAACAGAACAGGGTTTAAAGGGAATACAGAAAGAGAAAGACTGAACTGAAAAAAACAATATGGCCAAAATGATATGACTCACCACCTCTGACTTTTCAGTCATTGTAGGCTTTATGTACTCGCAGCAGCACAAACAATAGCATGCTCTCTTTTCTCCTGCCTTAGTAACACACCTTTCTTACTTTGCTGTGGTAAAAATGTCCTTATCTAAAAGAACCAATTATAAAGACTCACAGTATAACACTTTTGACTGAAGAATTAATAAGAATGTAAAATAAAAATATGTGTTTTGAATGAATGTTTACCGTATTCAGCCATTAAGGCATAGTGACTCCTGAGTCCATCTGCTCTGTGCAGGTAAAGGCCAGACAGGGAAATCACTGTTACTGTGATAACAGTAGGATACCGATCCAGGAAATCATTTTCTGGTTATTTGAACTGTATAATAACACTTGTTATCACAGAACTTTTGCCATTTACATAAATACTGCTACAGTGTCTGGTCTGGTACACACGGATGAGTATGAAATGGGGAAATGACTGGACACGGAAACCAGGAATCCTTTATGCTGAAAATCCCTTTCATGTCATGGAAAACCGATGAATCTCTGTTGTATTTTATTGCCAGATGATTTGAAAAGCATCCCCTGTGTTCTTTGAAGTGAGGGAGATCTGTTTCTTGTCCATAGAAGTGTCATCACTTTCCCTCTGGCTCTCTCCCCACAGTCTGAGAGCTTCTGGGGAGGCAGACTACTGTGCACAGCTCAGCGAAGTCACATTTCTCTCTGTGTCCTGACTGCTGACTTTTGCATGGTTTTGTGTTTTTAACTTACAATGGAAGAAGAAGTGAAAAAAGAAACTTGGGCTTTTACAGTTAGTGACATTTCGGTGTACTCGGTGACTTTTGGGCCACTCGGCAGCTGCTGGAAATACATTTTAATGCATGCTCTTGCCAAGTCTGCATTACGTTATGACTCTCTAACAAAGTGGTTTGAAACCGAATCCATTTTTCACTCGTAATAAAAAAGGTTCTTTGAAAAGGTTCTTCACACTCCCATGTCATTTAACAGTGGTTCTCTAAAGCAGTGTTTCTCAAACGGGTACTCGGAGACCTCCAGACAGTCCAGATTTTTCAATATAGAGTCCATTTGGGGGTGCTAGGGACCGGCTTGAGATCCACTACTCTAAAGAATCAGCCACTGATAGGTTCATTAGGAAGTGATTTTCCTCCATGGCGTCACTTCCCAAACCCTTTTTTAGCAATTTTTAGTTTTACTGACCCTGAAGTAATCACTGCCCAAAGAAACCCAAGGCAAATCTAGAACATTACATATTCATTGCTATAGTACCTCAGATTTTAGCGTTAGCTAGTGCTAAACGGCCAAAAAACACACAGCACACAGAAAAACTTATATTTCTCCCAACTGCAGTTTTGCCACAGACAGTTGTTACTGAACCTCCTTCACATTGTACTGATCCAGGCTGGAAAAGCAGCAGTCAGTCAGCTGCTCAACACTTCCAGGTCTCCTTTGTAGTACTTTTTTGTTTGTTTTAAGAATGTGCCAAATGTTTTCAGTGACTAACCGGACTGGACTGCAACCAGGCCAATTTAACACCAGAACTCTTGTACTACAGAGACGTGCTGTTATAATACATGCAGAATGTGATTTCTCATTGTCTTGCTGAAATAACCGAGACCTTCCCTGAAAAAGACGTTGTCTGGATGGTAGTCAGGTCAAGAGGCTTTTATTGTCATTCCGCCCATGTACAAGTACACAGTGGAGTGACATTACAGACTACAGGACACGTTTCCACTTCTCCTTAGTCCTTCTTAAACAAGCTCAGGTGGCGTTTCTGGACCCTGTTTGTATCTGATTTCTGAGTTTTTACATGCATGTGCGGATGCAGTGATGTTCACAGACAGTAGTTTTTCCATCAGGTGTTCTTGTTTAGCATTACATAATGTACCGCTTCTCTGTTGCCCCACACCACTTTTAAAGAAACATGTTGCTGGCAAAATGCATCAAACTGGGCATATATTTTTCAAAAAACATAAAATTTTTCAGTTTGAACTTTGACAGGTTGTCTTTTCAAGTGAATACAGGGTTTAAATGATTTGCACATCATTGCAATCTGTTTATATTTACATATTTACATTTCTCAACTATTATTTAAAAGTATATAGAGCCTGACAATATGTGTAACTTTACCCTCCAAATATCACTATATTAAGATGAATCATGTTTTTAGTCACAGGCAATGCTCGGATTTCTTGTAATAAGTAACGTAATAATAGAAAATTGTTATAAATAACTGAATTAATTGGTTTATGAACTTACAGCCAATAGTGAAACACAGAATTCAGATTCTTCTTCTTCTTAATATTATAATTATTAACCATTTAATTCATATTATTTATGATTTGCATAGTGCCTTTCTTAAACATGACAAAACACACCTGTTCGTGAAAGCTAAAACACGTAATATATGGATAAAACAACAGTGTTAGAGAGTAAATATGTAGCAGTGGTGAAATAATTACACATAAGAACCCATTAATCCATTAATCCATTAATCCATTAATCCATACGGCAAGATGTCTGAAAGTTAATATCAGCTTTCACTGGACTGCTTTCAGTCCCAATCCCTCCACAACCACAGGTACACCATATGTCCTATTTGGTGGGTGGCCTAGACGACAAGGGCCCTGACCCCGCTGTGTTTACATACTGGTATGCTTTCCGCTCATTTTGAGAATCTTCCTGAAGTGGTAGTGTGCATTGCCCCAGTGCATTTTGGGAAAATAAAAAGGAATAACACCACCACAAAGCAGCAATGCCGAGTGGTTATTTAAAACACGATCTGAGGCTCCTGGGCTGAGCTTGAAATGTTAACTTAAGAAAACAAGCTGCCTAATGGGGGAGTATTTATGTATTTTCCTTTGGTCCTTTGAAGTGAGAGGCCGTATTACATGTTGGCCTGACTCTGCTCTTTTCACACTGCTGTGACTGCAACAACTCAAGAAGCCTTGCTTTCACCTCACCTTTCCAGAGACTCCCCAGAGCCTCTCCACAGATATCTTCTTTTTTTTAACTTGGTTTCATCAAAGCGAAGGAAACTGATGACGAGATTTACAAATCGCTCGCTTCCTTGAGTCAGCCTCGTGCTTTTCTGTCAACCTTTGTAGATAAAAGGAATATGAAGAAGGTGGGAAGAGTGTTATTAACCTTCAGATGAAAAAGTGAAGGCAGTTGTTGGGCCGTGTTGTGAATAGATCCATAGGTTAAACTTTCATGATTAAAAGTCACTTAGTCATGTTTGTAATAGCTGTATAACTTGGTTGCAAACCGTATTAACGTTACACTAACATTTAATATCCAGATGTTCAAAGTTGCATGTCCCCAGACAGGTTTCTCCCGCTCCTTCTCTTTCACTCTTTCGCTATAGCCTGTTTACACTTGTGATTTGTGGTCTTATTAAGTTTCCATATTTATCTAAAGTACTAAAGGACTCGATAAGACTGAATGTGCGATATGTAATATATCTCTGTGGGCCAGGAAACTGCTGATGTCTCCAAATGGGCGGAACATCATTATAGAACATCACTAATGTATACATTTAGTTCAGTACTGTGTAAGTGTGGTATGGGTCAGTTTAGTGTTTGTGTACTGTGGTCTTGCACAAGGTGCACGTTCAAGAAACGGTACCCACTCAGACACTGGAAGCACATACATGCATATTGTCGCTGTCCAATGGTAAACAAGTGTCTCCAAAATGGTAACAGGAGAAGGCAAAAACCTAATTTGATTTGAATGTAAGTCAATAGAACCAGACTTTCTCCCCCAAGCAGTTTAGAGCCATTTCTGTTGGTCCATTCATCATTAAATTTCCCCAAAGTCTAAACAGCAGCTGCTGTGTTCAAACGAGGCATAAAAGTAAAAATCAACAATAATGGAGATACATGTTTTTCTTTGGACAGAGACGATATACGACCAACTACACAAAGTCCCCTGTGTGAATGCCTGTTCACCTATTACCTTGTTCAGTGTTGTGTTAATAACCTAATGACCTTTTACATTTGGTCAATGTGTACCATAAAGCAGGATTTAAGGGTTAGAGAACTGACTTTGCGTTTAACTCGGCCTTTCTACGTGAAGACGGCCTTTTTTTTGGCTGTGACAACTTACTCTATGTACCTAACCTGCTCCAGGCTGACCACAAGCATGCATCCACTCCTGCTCCTGTCCAGTTAAAGCTGTAGGAAACTGTGCTGTCGCGTTTCTCCAAAGACCACATGGAGCTCAGTGCTTGCATTATGAGAGGATCTCTGCACTGGTGTTTTTGATTGATTGATTTAGCATTTTCCGTTGCATATTTCTTGCAGATTCTCGTGGAATGACATTATCCGTTCACATTCCATGAGTCTTACTTTGTAAATAATTTGTTTGCTGTGCTGCGAATGTTTACTTACAGATAATGTGGTTTTGCTTTGTGTTTGTTCATAGCTGGCACACACTATTACAGGAAACCCATGCAAGCGTCAGCATTCCGTGTGTAGTCTATGAAATGGCTTTCATCAAATATCCACCAGTAACAAAGAGGACCAAACACATTCTCCGTTCAGATGACTGACAATAACCGGCACTAAGGCAAAATGAATCTGTACTGGAGTCTACCTCACTGCTTCTGTGCAAATGTTAAATGTATTACAGTAAATGAGTCTATATTCAAATATTGTGCCTCTTTCAGACATCAGACATCAAAGAATGGACAGAATCTTTGAATAACAAAAAAAAAATTTTATTTAACCCTTCACTTTGTACTTTAGAGGCTATTTTAAAGACGTTATCTTAAGATAACATGAAAACATAAAACACATCCCATCATTTGTTTTACTTTAGCTTACGTTTTTGTAATTGTAGCTTTTGATTAAGATATCCTGACTGTACCTAACAAGTTTTTAACTGGTGTCATACCATTAGTTAGCCAGGCTTTGTGAATCGTTGCATAAGTGAATTTGGCAAACTTTGTTAGACCCTGAGTTTTGTTTTGTTAAACTTGACTTACAGCCATCTTGAAGTAATGTGCACTGCCAAAAAAAAGAGTCATAGCTTGAATTTAAATACATAAATAATTAACAACCTTTGTTTGAATAATTACTGTAGTGATTAACATGTTTCAGCTGGCAACAATTCTTTTAACCATAACTAATGAAGTGAGTAGCTTCTCGTTTCTTAAACAACCACGTGGGAAGGGGTATCTTGTGGACGTGGAAAAGATGCTTGAGTGTTGTAAACCATTAAATTACTGGCATGTATCCAGAAAGACCACAGCTAAGGAGATACGGAAATGACTGGGATTGGGTTAAGAACTGTCCAACACTTTTTTAAAACCTGAAAGCTCATGGTACTTACGCTACGGTAATATTTCATAATAAGAGCATTTCCACACGCACAGTGTGACAAGAACTCAAGGGATTGGGACTAAACAGCTGACTGGCCTTACGAAAACCACTCGTTAGTGAGGCTAATCAGCAAAAGGCTTAACATTTCCCAGATTGTACTCAATGGAGCAATGGAAAAAGGTCATGTGGTCTGAGAAGTCCAGATTTAACCTCTTCCAGAGCGGTGAGCAGGTCAAGGTAGGAAGGGAAGTGCATAAAGTGATGCCCCATCACGCATAGTTCCCACTGTACAAGCCTCTGGAGGCAGCGTTACGATCTGGGGGTCTTTCAGTTGATCAGGTTGAGGCTCAGCAATGTTATGTGGCAATAAAATAAAGTCAGCTGACCACCTGAATTTACTGAATGACCAGGTTATCCCATCATGTTTTCTTTTGTTTTCCTGATGGCATGGGCTCCAAGATGCAGGGAGAATGAGGAATGGCCACCACAAGTCCTAACCTTAACCCCCTAAAAAATGGAGCTGGAGTAAACTAAATGGAACGGTCAACTCTCCCATCATCAATACAAGATCTCAAAATGAGTGTGACTAAATAAGTAATGTGTCATGCTTCCGGGTCTTCCCGGCTCCTTCGCTCTCCCGGACTCAACTTCCCAGAGGGCTTCGCTCGATGACGTCACATCCATGTGTTCCCGGTCGACCACTCAGCTTCGCTCCAGGTCACCGGAGTTCTGAACCCAGCTGATGTTAATTTGTTTCTGTATTTAATCCCCACATTCACATTCCCTCGTTGCGAAGTTTTGCCAACATTGTTGCACTGCTGAGCGTTTCCTACCTGTGTTCCTGACTACCTCTCTGGATTATCCTCTTATTGGCTCCTTTGGTTACTGGCTCGATCTCCGTTTCGTTTCACTGTTTATCCTCTTGCTTACCCCTTCTAACTTGTCTCTTCTGGTTCTGACCTCTGCTTGTCCCTGACTCTGATTTACGCCGCTCCCTGTTTCATGTTTGGTCGTGTGTTGTTGCCTTGTCCGACTGCCTTGTTGTTTAATAAAGCCAACCTGACTTTTAGCTCTGCTCACGTTGGTTCGAGGTCTTTTTGTCTGACACATTAGAAATAAATGCTGACGCTGCATTAGGTTTCTGAAACAATGCCAGGGTGAATGCAAGCTAAAGGTGGTCCAACTAAAAATTAGAGTATGCAACTTTATTTTGGGAAGACAGGGTACCATAAATACTACGAGGACTCAGATTTAAGAGTCTGTATATGAAATGGTAACTTTAGAGGAGAAGCAGAAAAAGACATTAATCATTTCAATGTGTGTTAATGAAACAAATATACAATTATTCCAATTAGTTACTCTGTTGTTGCTAAGTTAGAGGGGATATAAACCACAAACTTAAAACAGTGCGGCCCTAGAGAGGATAATGACATTAAAATGTAAAAGGCCAGTGATATAAGGTTTGAAAAAAAAAAAACGGAATATCTGGAAAAGTCTCATTTTTGGTTTTGTTATTGTCAATAGCTTCACTTTACAGTTTATCAAATTAACCATAAAAGCAAATAAGAGTCTAACAACAATGGAATAAAGGGTCATATTTCTTTGATCCAAACTTTGATCCAAAATTCTATCACTTTAAATAACCGTACAATTTTAAAGGACGTGATGTTGAGCAGATTAAAGGTCTATTTGTATAGGTGTCCGTATATTACATGATTTAGCTTCATTCTATCAGAAAAAACTGAACCTCTATGCTGGAAGAGACTCCCGAACCAGACTACCGCAATTTAGCAGCACAATTAAAGAGAAATAAAAGTCACATTCTCCAATAATGAGGAGAGAAAGTAAAACTGTAGTGTCACATGGCCAGAGGTGAACTGTGTAATTGCTCCAGACATGAGAATGAATTGTGAGCTGTGTGCTGTGAACTGTGGTCTCCACTGTCCCTGTAAAAAGGAAGCCTGTTGTGGTTAATGTTGTTGTTCTGTTAGTTTAAAATGTGTGTGCATGTTATTCGTGTTATTCTGTGTCGGGTTACTTAATTGGGTTAAGTATGCATTGAGGTTGGATTTGACCTTTGACCTTCCGAGCTAATGGGTTGCTCTGTATGTACCTTTACTGCAGGTGGAAATAAAGAGCCTCCTGTGTCTCCTTCTTCACCAAGACACTGCAGTACTGATCATCAGGACAGACAGGCGTTCAATCCTCAGAGTGCTGGATCAGCCATTACATTAAACTGAACTATCACTGTGAGGCTCTGTGTTTGGCTCCTGTTCTGGTGTTTCCTCTGAAGATAAATTAAAGGTTAATCTGTTATTTACACACAGAAACAACAAAAATTGTGAGTCTATATACCTGTGTGATGCACCTGCACACAAGGCACAAAATACTCCCCACATCAACAGCTGATCTGTTGAGTACGAGGCCCCATGTTAAATGGCAGGAGTTCAGTTTCTTCTCCATAGTCATTGTTTTGCAAAGATAAACTGTGCATGTCAAAGCTATTTTATTTGTCCACTGAAAAATAACAAACAAAATAGAGAATCAACTCGTCTTCCACCTCTTGAAAATGAAAATCTAATGCTTAAGAGATACCTGACCATGATATAACAAGTGCATTAAGGTCTCAGGAATACATCATCTGTCTGAAACAATTATGAAATGGGTGTTCGGTGTATCAGTAATGCAGAAAAATATGTTCATAAATCATTTATTTTCAGTAACAGGAAGAAAACACCTTAACGTGAGGTGAAAAACCTACTTCTGAAGACTGTAATGATATTGTGCTCAGAGTACAGAGAGCTAAACTGACAGTGACTAGATACTCAGCTTTGTTACAATACAGGTTGTGATGAATCTGAATATAAAAACACTATCAGGGTGAAAATAACAATGTTAAAAAACAAATGCATCTAAACCTCTGATAGAGGATGGAAAATCTTTTTGTTAAGACAATAGCTCAAAAAAAAAAAAAAATTAAGAGCCTATTAACAGAAATCAACTAAATTGATAGGAATGCTGGGAAACTTTGCCTCTAGCATAACCATGTATACATTATTTGAGATTATGAGTTTCTGCTGTTTATGTGAAAGACATGCAACAGTTGAGAACTGACAAGTGAACCGAACCTTCTTTTTGAGTCTGCGTGTGTAATGTTAATACATAAAGACACATGACATAGTTGGTACTGTGAAATCCAACCACTTGGCACCATCAACTGCATTTCAACAGATCGACTTAAAATCTTACACACATCACCTAAAGGTACTGGAGTGGTGGTGTTCATTTTTAACCCTGCCAGGCATACAGAAATACATGTTAACTGTCATGCTATCAGATTTACTCTTCATCTGTATTGGAACATGAATTAATGTGTATTTATCTTTTAAATGAGAGCTGACACTGCATGATGCCCTCAGTACTCCCCTTCTGACATTAACAGTCTAGCTAGTATATACAATATAAAAGGGGGAGATTAATATCTATATTTTTTGGGTCATAATAATGACTTTGAGAGCAAACACATGATGTAACGCCATAATTATTGTGTTCTAACGGCGGAGTGGGTAATCATGAGAGTCAAGATAATTCTTGGTGGGCCTGTAGTGCTTTGGGCAGCTTTTCCGCAAGCTAACAAATAAACTCCCAAACATAAGCACGAGAACGCTCAGACTAACTTTAACGTTACATGTCACATCCATGTGTAGTAATGTAATGTAGGGGTTAAATCTGTGCTCCCGCATCGAGCCCTGATACAGCCCTGGTTTAACCTGTACAGTAAATAGAGATCAGATTAAGCTTAAGTTCACTTCTTATTCTTCCCTTCCACCTTAAATGACGTAGCACTTACATTCAGATGCCTGTTTGGGTGCTAGCGTGTTCCGATGATCAAATTCAGCGTAATGATGTGGAGCAGGCACCAGATGCCACAGAGTTTATTAACTTACTGTTTTGGGTGTAAATTTAAGTTACTTAACAAATGTTACCAGCGTTTGTAGCATGCTGACCACCATGTCATATTCAAGACAAAACACTGTGGACAGTTTTCATTTGACGAAACTTTAGTACATCAATATTAAATTAGAATAAGATGAAAATTTGAAAAGAAGATGAAAATGTGAAGGTTTTAGAAGCGATGCCCTGTGTGTGTACAGCAGAATACAGAATCACCCTGTCCCTGTCCAGCCTTGCTGTGCACACTTCAAAAAACCAGACAAATGAATCTTTGATTGAGTACATATTACTCCAGGTCTGAGCAAATTAGACAGCAAACAGCCACTTTTATCATCTGTTGTAGAGTTTCTTGGCTAATTTCACAAACTTCTTACTTAGTCACTAAAGCCCACAAACGTTCGTGTGAGCTAGCTTGCTCTTACAGTTGGAGAGGGACTGTCAGTTCCTTGACCAGTATGTGTTCTATTGTCGTTTGTCCCTTTGAGGGTCTTGCGTTGTACAGTTAAAGCAGAAGCCCAGGGCAATCGCTAATTAGTCTACTCCTAGTGGGCAGCGCACTGCAAAAGTTTATTTCTCGGGTTTATGGGTCTGCGCTGTGAGGCTGCGGACTGTTACCGTTCTGTGTTCCTTTCTACTTCAGTTGTCTGTGTTCTGTGGGCCATCTGTGGATTGCGTGATGGGATTTGAGGACGCTTGCTCTGTTAGCAGAGTTAAACAGGCCCAGTCACGAGCTCTCGCAGACGCCACGGGCACCAGTGTCCCCGACTTCTCACACACACATACATACACACAAAGACCCTATCCACAGATGTGTTCTGAAAGCTAAACATCTGCACATATCGTAGAGAATGCACTTGTATTGTGCCCTCGTTTCTGACAGGGGCAGGTAGCTAGCTAGCATTGCTCCTGAAAGGTGTTTGTAGAGAAATGGGAAAGTGATCTGAAAAAGAAAAGCAGGGATTGGTAGCTGTGACGGCAGAACATGCTTCAACTTCAACGTCGCCATGGCTTTACTCACTCACACTCCCCCAAGATGGCTGGACCAACAGGGGCCATGAACAAGCGACTCCAGACTGCCAGAGTCTCTCGCTTTTAAGTACAGCTAATGCATGTTTGATAAATGCAGCCATACTGGCACCCAGCCTTAATTCATCACCCAAGTGTGACATGAGCCCTGTAACGATCTTTACACAGCAGCCAAAGTCTTGGCTTAATTCTTAATGTGTGGCTGCATGTTGTTTTAATAGGTTATGGATTTATTTTATTTGAGTCGGGAGTGGGCATCCGTGTAATGGGTGTTTCTATCTAGATAATGTCCATTTGTCAAAGCACAGGCTATAAAATCCCCTGAAGCACCGAGCTTGACTTTCTGTAGTAGTACTCGCCGTAAAAGAGTGAATGATGCTTTGAAAAATATATTCAAGACCCACAAGGGACATGCAAAGGCCTTTTTACGCTTCCAGCAGTGTTGAATTAAAGGGGTCTGTGCTAAGCTGAGAGTTTGCATTGCTGCTCTGCTGCTAATTGCTAAGATCAGGTGTTAACAGAAACGACTATCAAAAGAAGGTTTAGTAATAACGCAGTCCGTAACTAGTGAAAGAGATAAGGCAGCATTAGTTTCTCCCACCATGCTATGTTTCTCTGCTAGGTTTGGAAGTCCTGATAGAGGAGGAGCGTAATGAAGACCAGAGTGTAAACAGTCCAGAGTGATGTTAAAAAGGGGAAAAACTGAGGGAGATCAAACGGTCTGTGTAATTCTACTGGACTTTGATGTCTTTCTCCCTTGTTCTGTCTTCCAGTGGTTGGAGTTTATTAGAATCTTCCACTAGTCTGAGCTCCCCCACACTGACACAGAGTGTCTGTACATGATAACCACATACCTGGATGCATTCTTTCGTTGATCCACTGAACCAATTACAAACAGAAATTGAAGTTTCCCATCCCGCGTATGTCTAAACAAAAAGTTTATGTTAACAACCGCATCATTCTCATTGCAAAAAAAAAAAAGATATTTTGACAACTAAAATGATCCTATTTGTAGTTTATATATCTTTTAAGATTATTTGACTTATTTCTAGATGTTTTTACTTGTTTTAAGTGTTTTTGGAAGCCATATTTTTTTGCTGTATAGACAGATAATGTGGTCAAATTATCTAGCAGTATGATGAGATGCCAAATTTGGCTTACCAAAATCACTAAAAACATGTAGAAAATATCTGGAAATAAGTTACGTAATCTTAAAATCAGTTTACAACATTCTCAAAATGAGAATTTAAAGGTATGTCAACTAGAAATAAGATCATTTCACTTGCCAAGAGCTACTATTGTGGGAACAAATTCATGTTGGTTTATATATTTAATGCCTTCATATTAATATATATCTGTCATTGGCATTTATACACGCATACACATATTTAACAAATATTTGATCAAATATTCTAACAACATGGTTAAACCTGGAAACAAACACCAGTTTTATATTAAATGTGATTTCAGTTGAAGTTTGTGAATTTCTCTGGACATCTCATTAAAATGGCCTTAAATATACACTGTTTTTGTAACCAACCCTTAACATCCCAGATATAATCATGACTAACAGGCAGGCTACTGAAAAAATAAAAACAGAAGAAGAAGAAAAAAGATTTATTGTTAAATAGTTTGTGTCCAAAACTTCAACCAGTTCACCTATTATTAAAAACTCTCTCAGTAAAAAGGCTTGTTTCAATATCACATGACTACCCAATAAAACATGATATACTTGCAGGCAAATCAACCTTGCATAACTTGAAATTATACGATCTCTCCCCACACAAATATTTGTTTAAATGATAGATCTGGGTGAAAACGGGACCTGTAATGGTCAACAATGTCACGACAGTTTGACTGCAGATTTTTTTGCTAGTTATTTTCAGGTTTTCATTTCATTTTTATGACATATAGTCCCAAAAATGTGTTACCCGTTGAAGGCGATACCACAGTAAAGGTAAGTCCTGCCTTGATTTACCTCTCCATGTGCAAACTGAGATGCAATCATGTTATTTGTATTTATAATAATAGGAATTAAAAATAGAAATTAATAAATGCATTAAAATATATATACATCTCACAAACAGGCATCCAGAGTTACACAATCAGGCAACGTCAGTGGTATAAGACAGGTGGTTTTATGACATCATATTTATACCACAGCAATATCAAATGTTAAAAATGTAATTTCAAGATTTTACTACACACAGACGTCTTAACTCATTGTTCTCTGTTTTGCCTATTCCCACCCTTTAGCTAGGTCTCCCCACGTCACATGAAACTACAAAGCTAGAAGGGTGAAGGCTAGCATGTGCTTCATCTGAGTCACGTGAAGATAGCCAGCACATCTTTTCAAAATTGTCCCAGTGCAACATCGTTTGACAGCTCAACATGCTCGGAGGAGAACACTGACTGTCAGTTTCATTGTGTCAGTGAACCATGCCTGTGTTGACTAGCACTGGGCTGAGCGATGGGGAGAGCGAGGGCCTAAAACGCTCTCTAAAACCTGTTAAACTGTACCTAGAATAAACCTGATGGTGGTTGCTCTCCAGAGGGTATGTCATATTTAGTGGATATATGGTGCATAAAGAATGAATGTCACCTCCAGAATGATCAGAGACGGGAATGTGAACCACAAGCAGCTCAATATGATTCCTTATAATAGACAACATTAAGAAGAGAACACTATCAAAGTGAGGACTAAAACAATCAAGTTGCCTGGAAAAAGGGCTGGCTCACCCGGTTCTATAATTAAAATACGGGTTCTTTGGAATTAAAATGGACTAATGCCAGTATGGCGTAAATATGTTTTATATGTGTCTTCAGCCTGTGGTGAGGGATGAAAGGGTGATGCCCAACCCAAGACCTCCTGAAAAATGTTTACCCCATATAAAGTGAAGAAAACACCTCGTCCTTTGTTCAGTTGTGCTCTTGAAGCAAACACTCAAGGATTTTATTCTTTAATTTACACAAACCACTCGTGCCATGTCTTCTTTCACAGTCACTGCACCAAAGAGGACATCTGAATGACCACAGCATCGCACGCTGTGAGGCAGTGACAGTGTTAGCTCCAGTCAGTCTTGCTGCAGAATGAGCCTCTGTTGGTTATATCAGACAGTACAGTGGAGCATTAGGGATATTGTGACTCAGGTGACCATAAACAGTCGATAAAATCTGTAAGTATAAGTATACAGACCTAGTCCACGATGCTACGTAAAAGCTCTTCTCAACACGTTCTAGGTTCGTAGCCTATTGTAGTAGACAAGCTTCTGCTGAGAGCGAACACCAGTTGTAGCAAAGTATTCTACCGAGTGAAAATCTGATGACAGTAGCTGAGACTAGGGGACTGCAAGGCATTAACTGTGGTTCCGTGGTTTCTCCCTCAAAGTACAGCTCCAGGGCAGCTCTCTGAGATCAATCACAAACTGTGTGCTGTTTCCAAGGCTATGTTTGAAATGACAATGATATGCTGATGTCAGAACCTGATGTTGGGCTTGGAAAATGTAGTTGAGAAATGATGATATAATGTGTTGGGACCCAGCGTGACTCATTGTTTTTGAACCATCAAAACAAATCAACTTGCTAAAAAATTGCAGCGTTTTTAAAAGCATTTCAGATGTATAATTAATAACACAAATCGGTAATTTAACATTACAGAAAACCACCCGGTCCTTTTGAGTCTGTCAAACCCCTATAGGATAATTCAAGGCCCTTTAATTAGCTTGTCCAGCTGCTACCCACTGATGACCACAACCACTTCTACCATCCCACATTGAAAAAGCCTGTCCAATAAGAGGGAGCAGTTTTCCTGATCTCAGAGCTGGGACGATAAGCGTTTTTGAAAATGTATAAATAAGGAAAAAGCGGTTGATAAATACTGATGCTTTCTTTACTAGTAATTTTACCGTAACGTTCAGTATACCTGGGGCAAATTCTGTTCACACCAGAGGGGCTGACAATACCGTAAATACGAACCTTAAACAAATTAAAAATAAAAATATGTCAAACTGAAAGACACATTTTGAAAATGAACACATTAACACTAATGCCATCCCGCATCATAGTTTGTTCTTTCAGACCTCTACGCTAAAGCAAGTTATTCAAAATGGAAAGAAATGAAAAGAAAAAGAAATCATTTTTGATAAACCGTTATTGATAGTTATTGATGAATTGATAAGTGATACTGTCTCTACTTAATGTGCCCTTTGACCAAAAGTAACCTAACTGTTACTTAAATTAGCAGTTGTTGGGAGAAACCACTGATGAAACACAGCTTGTATAATCTTCACTGAAATGCAGTGCAAATAGAACGTGAAACTCTATAACCCCCCAGCGTTGGGCTGTGGAGCAGTGGTACTGCGTTCTCTGGGGTGATGGAGTACCATCCATGACTTTCAGGAGGAGCTGGAGTCATTCAACATCAGTACCTGGCCTCACTAATGCTCATGTGGCTGAATCCTCACAGCAATGTTTTAGCACCTAGTGACCAGCAGATTAGAGGCTAAAACACCGAATAAGCAGGTGACTACAATCTCTCGGTCATATACGGCATTAGAAGACAGAGAGGTGTCTTTTCTGTTCAGGCAATGGCTTTTCCTCAGTTCTTCTTTGAGGATGACCCAATGGACTGCTTGTGGACAAGGCTGCCCAGAAACACTGTCTTAAAAGAACAATGCTTCTTGGAAACGGACCCCTCGAACAGCCCCCAACAAAAGAACCTCACTAAACCTAAAACCTCAGGCTTTGTCTTCTGATCTAAAACCACGTCAGTCAACATAACTTGTGGTTTCGTTAAGAACTTACCACTCGATTTTGCAGGGTTATTAGAAGGTTTGGAGAGGAACAAGATCTCCCCGAAAATACCTCTTTAAACTCTGCCAGCTTTGTTTACCCCTCTCGTCCCTCGGAGAGCTAGAAGTAGAGGGAGGGAAGAATTGCAGCTATTTTTAGACCATCATGCTTTTGTTCTCAGTGTTTGGTTCTTGTCATTAGCAGGACCATTTGACATGGAAGTGGTACTTTGTTTGTGCCTGTTTTTTTCCTATTTTGAGCAAGTGGATTAAAACCACGGCCCATTGCAGTGTATTTATTAAGCTCCGATTACTTGCTGGCATAGAAAAATGTTGTTCTATGGCTTATTGAAATACATGACCAATGGCAACATCCAGTGGTAGAACAAGCAGGAGGACGCGCTACACTCTTAGGTTTCTCTTTAATAACCCTGGGTGGGCCTGGACTTCAACAATGAGATGTTCTGCATCCAAAAAAGCAACATCCAGTTTATTTCACCACCGTGGTTGATAGAAAAAGTTGGGGAAACTGAACTCTTCACGAAACGGTGGTCTAATTTTCTGTCACTGTTCCACTGAAAACATTGAAATATCTGGTTTGCTGTTGTCCATTTCAAATGCAAACGCAACATTTCTGTTGTTTCTGTCCAAAATTTATTAACGCAACTGACAAAATGACAAAATGATGCATCATGCCTAAATGACACTCTATAGATCACAGTGTGTTTACGTGCCCTTAAAAATCTCCTAACTACAGAAAATCAGATTGTGTCAGTAATCCATTCAACACATTCATATGCACTTGGGTAATCAGATCTAATCAGTTCAGAATTCTACAATTCTACAAAAGTCAGGCAATATATCCGATTTCTGCTTTGCAGCCAGCATATAAACTCTCGGAGGAAGACATGATGCAAAACTCAGCTCATCAAAAGATGCTGCAGCTTTTTTTTAACATCAAGTCACTTTAGCAGAAAATATGAATATACATCAACTAGAAGATGAAGAACATTTAACTCCTTTATTTTGCCAGGTATGATGTTGGTTTCAGTATTACTCCAGAAGTGTTTTGTTGCCATTTTGCAGTTGCTGCGTTAAAAACTGTTTATGTCTGGTACTGCAATCTACTCTCACACATGACAGACTAAGAAAATTAGAGTGAGGTTATACAGTGAGGAACCTGACTACTTAACTGATGCAGTGTGTAACTTCTCAGTACTTAATCAACCGTGCTGGATGACATATCATGTGATTCTGGAAAAAATGTTACAATGTTTCAGAAGGGTCAAAATATTGGCAGGTATCAAGCCAAAAAACAAAGCTTAGTGCAACCAACAGATCCTTTAAATCTGTTAGGATCCTTTAAATCTGTTAGGATCCTTTAAATCTGTTAGGATTTGTGTCAGAGCACATCTCATACTTCAGAACTTCAGGTTTTGGGTCAAGTCAAGTCGAAGTTTATTTATATAGTGCTTTTTACTACAGATCTTGTCACAAAGCAGCTTTACAGAGAATCCAGGTCCAAGCCTCCAATGAGCAAGCCAAGGGCGACAGAGGCAGAAACCTTGAGAGGAACAAAGACTGAAGAGTGGAGTCCATCCTCCTCTGATCGACCCCGGATAGCAAAACAAACACAACAGCCATATAAAAAGGATAAGAATTTACAGTGATATGCAGCACTGAATATAGAGAATAACCGATGACTGTTAAGAGTCCTCTGAGAGTAGGAATAAGAAACAGACCTGAAAGTCAAAATGAATCTGAGTCTTGTCAGTGTTACCAGTGAAATCAGTGACTACTGTAAGTAATTGTGGAAAATGATGAACATGCTAAAAGCCTACGGTGATGATCTATTAGTAAGAATTTGAATGGCAACAGTCAGAAATGCTGGCAAGCAGTGGGTACCCACTAAAGGCAGATAAAGCCGCATTACAGACCCCACAGGGTGAGCAGTAGTTTTGCATCAGACCACACAGGATGGGCAGTAGTTCCAGATCAGACCCCACAGGGTGGGCAGTAGTTCCGGAACAGACCACACAGGATGGGCAGTAGTTCCAGATCAGACCACACAGGATGGGCAGTAGTTTAGCTCGGGCAAAGTAACACACGTACAGGTAATTATGTTAGAAGAACTGACTACTTTCTTCTACACAGATATACAAACAATTGCTAAGCACACACTACAGGACTTTAAGAATCATACCTGACACAAAAACTGGAGAGCATTTCACACTTAAAGTCAGGCCTCATATATCAGAACAACGCACACATGGAATAGAATCTTCCACACCCCAATCATTGCATTAATCATTGTGAACTTAAACGTTCCTGCTTCTCAGTGATGATGTTTGAGACTTTACCTCCTAGACTGGACCAATAAAAATGCAGTGGACCAATAATAATTCACTTTTTTTCATGTCTGAGCACTACATGTCAAGAATGTATCATACCCAAAGATCCCAAATAACTCATCTCTCTACGGAAAAACTGTCAACACGCACGATAGCTTGCTGCTCACCTTGTTGACTAATGGTAGTGCCAATGTCTGCATGGCTTTTCTCTTTGTCCATCCAGTTGTGGTAATTTTTGGATTATGTAGGGAGACTTCAACCAGGTTATTATTGGCTGAAACCTGTTCAGTCACAGATTATCTCACACTAGAGGAGTCGCT
This sequence comes from Semaprochilodus insignis, assembly GCA_034552555.1. Taxonomy (NCBI): domain Eukaryota; kingdom Metazoa; phylum Chordata; class Actinopteri; order Characiformes; family Prochilodontidae; genus Semaprochilodus; species Semaprochilodus insignis. The sequence goes on from CM067477.1 coordinate 551,214, forward strand.
CACTGATCAGCTTAGCAGAACAATCAGAAGGTTTAGAGTTCACTTGCTGCTGCTGTCACACTACCAGACTGTCCACACAATAACGCTTTCGATTGAGCTTCCGATCAGGAAATTGTTTCCAATTGGAAATTTTGTCAGAAGGGCACAACTGTGGTTCAAATAGGGCTAAAAATCACAGAGCGTGCGCCAGGTGTAGGGTGATCCCATCACAAAACAAGATCTTGGCCAAAAGTTAATGCAACTCTGGACAGAAATAAATGTTGTGAGGTTGCGGAAGGTTGTCCAAACAAAGCCACAGTGAGTGCACACCATAATCAAAGCTAAAAGCACAAAATATTATCCAATGAAATATTATACAGTGCAGCTTTTTTTGGAAGGCAGTGTACATGACTTGTAGTGTAAGTGTAGTATTTGTCAGTCTACCCAGACGATTGGCCGTCATTTTCTGGGCTCATGGGATGATGGAAAAAAATTGTTGAACTTATTTTGTTTTTTGAACTACTGATATACGGTTGATGCCCTATAGAGAATAATATATGGCAGATATCACCATATCTTGGGGTATCTTAAGACACACTTATTAAGACATCCTAAGGCACAGCGTCAGGTGGCTAGTTTGAAAATGTGATTGTCTCTTATGTGAACTGCGTATACAGTCTTCAGTGCCACCAACCAGACTCATTCCTCTCAGTTCCTCAGGGAAAATAAACAGATCCAGACGACCCTGCGGAACTTCAGTGTTGAAATTGTTGAGCCCTAAGAATGGAAAACAAAACTGCTGCAAAATTGCTTTAACCACTTCCTTGTCTCTAAATGAAATCATCTCAGTTCCACTGATGTTTGACAAATCTTTTGTCCTGCTTATTTGTACTCTGTTAAGGGGAATCCCATACTTGTTTCAAGGTTTTGCATAATTCAATCTCTGAAACAAAGTCATTCAGAGCGGTTTGATGTGAACCAGTTCATTTTACAGTCTTCGAGATCTGATATTCCTCGGTGCGCTGGTGGTAATTAGAACCAGGAGTCTTGATGCTGTCCTCCATGTTTTAAGCTAAGACTCCCACGAGTTCTTCCTGTCAAATCCACAACATATTCAGCAGGTGTCACAGTAAACAATTACAGACACTATACAGGTGATAAACTATAATGGCCATTTAATTTTAGACAATTCCAACAAAGATAAAAGACTCCTTCCAGAACTCCACAGAAAGTTCCAGAAAGAGACACATGTCCTCTTTACTGGGGCCTCTCAAAGGGACAGTAGATTTCTTTTTCCAATTCCCTGTGACCTCATCTGTGTTTGATTTCGACCCCCTCTTGAAGCTGGCACATGGGGTTAATCGGGAGAGCTTTGATCAACTCAGCCAAGAATAGAACTTGCTTATCTTGTTTGTCTGATGACAGTCCCCTTAATGTCTTGGGGAGCCTTGATGTTGAGGAGATAGCTGGAGGACAAAAGTGAACTAGGTGAAAGGAAGACGTTCACAGATGTGGCTTCTATGGACATCAGAGCCCTGACCCTACTGAAGCTTATCTGCTGCCAATAGAGTTCAGCTGGTTCTACCAAATGATTACCCTTTCCAAACGTGCATCTCCTCAACAACAACAATAAGGCTAGCTCCTATAAACGCTGTGTGATCATTTCAGGGTGAATGGGCCAGTAGACAGAGTCCAAAATATTTCAAGTATCATTATATTAGCATACCTTACAGTTAAGACTGTATTCCCCCCTTTTTATAAAGTTAGCACATCAGAGAGTTACAATAGCAACCAAATCCAAGCTACAGTGTTTCTGGCTTATGGTAATATTACTTGTGTCACCTGCACAATGACTACTATGATAGACCACTGTTCCTTTTCCGTTCCCCTTTGATGGCATCATGTTCATAATTTTATAATTATAAATCTGGCGTATCAGATGATGATCAGTGGTCGAGTGGTCTAGAAGATCTACAGATCTAATATACTTTTGCTGTGGCAACAAGAGAAGAGTAGATTTAGCCCCAAATCTGTATCCAAAAACACGCCATTGGTGACTGGAAAAAACAGACTACAGGTTTAGCACTGTTCCGTATCCCAAGTAATTTTATTTGACAAGCAGAGCAAAATATTTGATTAAAAAGGGGGTGGCTTGCTTTCTGGCCAAAACATATTTATTTAATCTGAAAATTATTATTATCATTATATATCATTATTTTTAACAGCAATGAATTACACATACTTTGATACTGTCCAATGCGGCTGATGACAACCTATGCAGAATCTCTCACCACACTAGCAGAATCAGGCGGATTTCAGCTTTTGTTGACGTGTTTTGTGTCTGGATTGTATCTGCACATACTTCCTTTTACACTTTTCACTATTATATCTACCCAAATTGACCAGATTTACCTCTAATAGCATACAAAACACACATACACCATTTCAGGTTTATTACTGTTTGCTCCTGTTACGTGTGGACAAGCTTTGCTTGGACACTTTCATTGCCTCATAGTGAAAGAATGCACTTGCTTCATTTTTCACTTCAATGTTTATCGTGTAATTGTATACGGATATCAGAAACACGTTCTGTCTCTGACCACCTCTGAATGGTTTGAGTGAGTCAGTTGTAATCGGAATACAATGCCACCTGGTGGCGTTTACACCTGGCTTTTCTAAGCCCACCTAAAAAGTAACAGTTTTCGTCATATAAGGACTATGCCTGCACTCCACGGTGGCGCTTGTGGATTGACTCGATTCGATTGACTGTGAATTAGGGGCATGGTGCTCTTATGAGAGCCACACTGCGACGTTATCCTTCAAAAAAGAAGGGTTCGGAAAGCTGTGACACAAAAGGCCATAGTATATGACTTCACAGAGGTTGGGACAGTCAGCGGAAGTGGACAGTTTAACGTATAAGCATTCCAAACAGGCAGTACAGTTTTTACAAAATCAAACTGGAAATGAACAAACTAATTGGAATTTAGCCTTCAATGTGCATCAAGGCAGATGATAACCAAGACCTGTGAGACGCTGCCTTATGGGATAACAGTTAAATGGTTAATTCTATAAATAATAATTGAAAAGTATCAGTAAAACCTCTGGGCTTTGCATTTGGGCCCGTTACTGCCAATCTCTATCATGTTGTTAGCTTAGCATTGATTTCATAAGGGAAATAGTCCTCAGTGCCTCAAAGGGACATGAACGTCAATCTTCAAGACATGGTCTTGGTTTGCTTTGAAGTTTTTGATCGTTTCTTGTAAGCTATATTTGTCCTACCAACAAATTACTGTTTGCATGCTTTCCCTTTGCTCAACAAGTCTCTGTTTTTGTATATGTGTTTGTCCCTTGACTCATATCGCTCCAGGAAACTGTTAACATGGGCTTGGTCCTCTTTAAAAACAACACCTCCTCTCTTCTCCGCAGCGCTACAAAGAAGAAGCGTCTTGTTTTTCAAGTGGTGGTTTTCTGAAGCCACACCATTTGATGTGGGCTTCCCTTAATCGCACAACATGCCCTCTAAACATGAACTGCATTAATTTTCTCCCCATGGCTTTCAGACATTTTCCTGTCTCTGCTTTTGAACATTGTTGTGCAGTCTTAATATAGAGCAAAGGACAAGACAATGAGCGAGACTCAAATGAAGTTATTATTTTGATGGTGTGCATTTACCACTCAGTGCTACAAAGGGACAGTGAACCTCTAATCCGGGATGGGCTGCATGTGCTTTGTTGTCTTAATATCTCTCTTCCTCTGTGTCCGCAGCACTGCTTTATGGGCACTGTGTTAGTATTAAACCAGGGCCTTGGAAAGAAGCCTACCATTAAGATTGAAATGCTGTGCTCTTTGAGGTCTGGCCTGTTAATTATAAGCCGGGGCCGGATAGAAGAGCGTCTCTGTCGTCAGGCTGAATAGAGGGCTTGCGCTGCACTGGCTGCGGATCTGGAGCCAGTATCACAATCGTCAGCTAGCTTCACAGGCAGACAGCAGACGAGCCAATCTGGAGCCAGCGTCCAAGTCGGCAGCCAGTCTAACAGGTGGACAGCAGACAGGCGTTAGAGGGAGTGATTCAACTTCTGAAACAGATAGTTCCGATTCTAAAACCTGATTGGCTGAGGCATGTTCAAAGCCGCTGTAATATATCTGCACGTATATAAACACAGACGTCGGCTGAATTCTGAGTTCTTCTAAGTTAGTTTTAAACAACCAGATCTTTATAGATCTTTATAAATAACTGAATCTTTAATCATTATGTTGTGTGGCAACCATCATCTACTGGTGTCAATCTGCATTTCTTGATGTTTATTGCCTTTATTATTAATAGATAAACCTGCATATTGAACTTCAGACTGTTTATTATAGTGAGTTTATAAGCTATAAAGTAAAAACAAAGCTTTGAAACAAGCTATAAAGCGCTTAAGATACTACTCAAACACTCCACAACCTCACAGGAACAGTCAACACCGTGACACCATACAATGTAAACGTGTGCAGTCTCTTACAGGACTGGATCAAATGTATTTATTAAATATTTTTATCAGCATTTTCGGCTGATATCAGCCAAATTCTGATACCCACTGGTGATGCTGTCTCTGCTTCATACCAAAATTGCGAAGATATGTGCATCTATTCATCCTCCAGTTCATTTTTAATTTTGCTAGACCGTCTATCACACACTGTAGCTTACTTCTCCTAAGCAGTACCAGAATACTGATCGTTGAAGTCTCCTAAACAGTTCTAACAGTGCCTGAGGATCATGCTATGCGTGTGTACAGTCCGCTACACTTCCACTATTTAAACAGTTATCGTACTGTAAGGGCCTATTCAACTGCGTTCGCATGAAGCCTTCGTTCCTTTTTCATTCCTCTAATCCTCCATCTCTTATTGTCACAAATATCCAGCGGCACCTTTGGGAGTGCTTCAGCTTCTTGTTTTGTTTAGTTCGGTTTTGTTTTTGAGCAACCTTCATTCATCCCCAGCAGCCCTTTGATGTTGTTGCCTGGGTGCTCATGGACAAAAGAGGTTCCATCAGCTGAACTTAAGGGCAGGGGGCGGCTGTTAAGAGAAAAGAAAGGACACACTGCGAAATAAAGAATCAAAGTAATAGCAAAGGGCTTTGGGGGCGGAGTGCTCCATGTGAGCCTGTGAACTATGTGGCCCATCTTCAATTTGGCATGGAACTCACATGATGTCATTTTTATTTTACATTCTTTGTTTACTGCTCGTCGTTGTATCGTTGTGTTTGTGGGCAAATGTTCTTCTGTCTCAGTATATGTAGGTATAAAACGCTCTAATGCACAAACCTCAGGTGAAATGAAAGGGCTATAGTGGCTGATTCCCAGGAGCCTGGAATCTGTGCGTCCTATATTTGTCGTAGGACGTGTTGTGCTCTATAGTGCCATGGTTATGACCTCTCTCATAGTTGAAGGGTACATGTCTCTTTGTTGGGTTCTTTTATGTGTGCTCTGTGCCCCTTACACAGATGCCACAGCAGGCCCTCACTATCCCACCAAATGCCCATCAAAAGTCAGCAGGGCCACTCCAGTCTGGGGAAGTGGATTTAAGAGGCAGCCTTTGGGAAAGCTAGTGTAGTAATTAGGGGTTGACCGATATGCTTTTTTTCAGGGCTAATAGTGATACAGAGTTTTAGCAATCAGGGACACCAGTAAATTTGATGCTTGTAATGTGGAAATTTACAAGAAAGCATTTTTAATTCGATAAGAAATTCATTTTCACGCTGGAGCCTATTCCAGCACTCCTTGGGCAGAAGACAAAAAACCTGGGACAGCCTGCCAGTCCAATGCTGGCCAACAAATAAAGGTAAATGACTTAAATATCTCTCAGTGATGTTTAATAGTCAATGATGTTTGTAAGAAAACATTTTTAATGTGGAACTTCATGGATTTCTATACAGCTTTGACATTGCCTACTGTCCTTTTACTCTTCCAATTCTCTTCTATGATTAATATGTCGACCCCTCAGTATGTAAAAGGACTGGAATATCCATCGTCTTACTTCCTGTTTGCATGTTTTTGTTATCAGACTATGTGCCTTTGGTTCAGCTCTGGACATGGTAAATCCGCCTGGCTGTTTGAGTTATATTGATTCAAACACTGATGAGATACGACTCACTGAAGAACTGACAAGGGTTCTCTCAGGTTTGGCTCATTAACCAGTTTGACTTGGCTTAGAGTCTCTCTAGCAGGGGGCTCCTAATAGTCATACGCACACACGATAACATGCTATATGGCTTTATGAGGTTAAACAATGAAATATTATTAGTTAAATTGTATTAGAAAAATCCCACCTACAAAACACAGACACCAATGTTGCAAAAAGTGCTAAGATGAAGATTCTAAAGCAGCTGGACTTCTGAACTGGACTTTTTCCAGTTTACTGAATAAATTTTGTCCAAAAGAACAATTTATTCACAATTCAAACATAACTAATGGCTTGATCTCACTACCTTGCATGCTGTAGAGGTTTAACACAAACAAGCAGAGAAGATAATAAGAAGTCTGCACCAACACCAAGGCTCCATACTGCCCTAGCACATCACTGTGCCTGGTAGCCTCTTAATGCAATTCAAGTTACCCTCCTTTGTGTCTTTTCAAGAAAATATGAAAGGGGATTAAAAAGTGCAGACATTGAAACTCAGTACTTCAAACATTGGGTGAAATAATAAAAGGAAGTCCTGCAGTCAGATGTTACTGTGTTTGACTATCTCTATCATTACCACATTTTTAGGTTTTCCCATCTCCAAGATCATGTCTGTATCCACACAGGATCGACTTAAGTAGTTTACTCAGCTGGAGGTGGACAGGCCCAGTTTCCCTTCCAAATATCAGGGATGCAATGACGAGTGGCGCTCCTCTCCTCAGACGGGTTTGTTTTCACATTATTTGAAAGACCGTAGCCTTCCCTTTAATATTGCAGCAATATTCCCACAATCAGGAAAGATTGAGGAAGGCGATATACAGTAGCCACTGTCAGCAAATACTAAAGCGTCTTAACCTCAGAAGTGGTGTACATGTCGTCTTTGTAAACACTGGTCAGCAACACTGGACCATGAGAAATTTCATTCACAAAAATGAAAGAAGTACAAACAAAAATAAAGCCGTTTTCACACGACTATGGTCAAGTGCTCCGGCACCTCCTGTTGACCTTTCATCATTTCATCATTTGAAGTGCAAAGCCAGTCACTTGGTATGTCTGACCATGCGAAGAGGAGAGTCTCTCGCTCCTTCTCTCACTGGACCCCGCTGATAATCAAAGCATCAACGGTATCAATGGTTTGGACAATTAGGGTGAAAGTTTTTTGCTCAAGGTCCGATTGTTCCCAGATGCTGCTTGGGACTTGCCTGTCTATTACTCTTCTGACATAGAATACCGTAGTATAACAGGCCTGGGTGGCAATTACATCTGTAATTAATAGACGTGGCCAGACCCGCAAAGACACTGTAGGGGGCAAAGTCAAACTACAGACTGAAAATGTAGCTTTAGTCGCGTCAGTGTCCTGCTCTAGTTCTAAACATGGCACTAAATCTAGTGGTAGTTACTTTGCAGATACCAAGTCTAACACCACCAGAGGCTTACAGAGTAATAAATATACAGCTATTAAATTGGATCTTATGATCACATGGCATTATACTGCTTGCCATTATCACAGCTGTGGCGTGATACAACAATGATTTCAAGTCCAATATTTGTTAAAGGAGTTTTTCCCTGTCACCGTAACAATCAGCTTGGTCTTCAGAGGCATGAACCCAGATTTCTGTAAAGCTGCTTTGTAATACTGACCATACTAACAGCCACTATACAAATACATGTGAATAATAATAATAATAATAATGATAATGATAATGATAATTTAATAATACATATAACAAGCTCACATTGCTGATATAATTACAGATTTAAATGGATTCAATAGTTAAGGACATAAAGGATTCTCAGTCAACACAAATGTGAATATTCACTGTGATTTGTTTGTCTGTGAAACTGTGGTCATTCACACTATCAGTCTTGAGAGGATGCCTGTCTATTACAGATACAGTTTATAGGACAGCTGATTCACTGTATTCATGCTCCTTTGGTTTTCCTGAGTGTAATCAGTATGGTTTCAATCTGTGCAGCCTGTAATTGAACAGTGGCAGTTGTTGTTGTTTTGGCTCTGCAGTACAGCGCAGTGGAATGAATAGAACATACAGAACGCCAGATTTAATATAGCTTCCCTATTGCAGGAGACCAAACATAATAAGACACTGCTTTGTTGACCAGTTGTGTTCATTGTTAATTCATAATTCATTCATTGGTTCCAGATGTAGAGTTTGAATCTGGATCTGATTGTCTTTTACTAAGAGTGTCAGTGCCAGTGACAAAACATTAGAGGCACCAAATCACTGGAAAAGTACATACTATGAAGTCTCAAAGGATTTTCAGGCAAAATATCAGTTTGCTAAAAGGTCCAATGGACAGGATGGCAGGACGACCAAAAGATGAAAACAAAACAGACGTACTAATTGTCCAAATCATATCAACTTATCTGTAAACTCACGTTGGCATAGATACGTACGGCTGCCAGTGACTCAGTTTCACAGTTTTACTATACTGATACTGGGGCTGCTAACAACCAAATGAGATGCATTCTATAGCGTCTAGAAGCATCTGACTGCTGAGATCCAATCAAACTCCTCCTACATGTGTATCAAGTCAGTCACCCCAAAAATACTACTGCAGCTTACAAGAGTCACCTGAAAGCAAAACGCTGTTGAAACAAGGAACGGAAAACGGCTGCATTATGGACCTGGAAAATCACCAGGAAAGATATCCAACATCTGGTACTGAGTCTTTAAACTTCAGGCAGTAATCACTAAAAAAACTACTAAAAAGACCATTTAGTTTAGAACTGTGTTCATTTATCCACTTACTTTTAACAGAAGGTCTGTGTACAAAAGAAAGTCATTCCTGTATGGTTCACCCGAAATAGATAATCCGTTCCGACTTAAGGCTGATAAAAGACGGCATATCTGGATCAATGGGTATCAGTACACTCACGGTCCATTTTATCAGCTTCACTTACCATATAGGTGCACTTTGTTAGTTCTACAATTACAGACTGTAGTCCATCTGTTTCTGCATACTTTGTTAGCCTCTTATTCTTCAATGGTCCGGACCCCCACAGGACCACCACAGAGCAGGCCATGGATCATTGACCTGGATCATTCTTAGCACAGCAGTGACACTGACATGGTGGGGGCATGTTAAGAGTGTGTTGCGCTGGTGTGAGTGGATCAGACAGCAGTGTCCACTCACTGTCCACTCTATTAGACACTCCTACCTTGCTGGTCCACCTTGTAGATGTACAGTCAGAGAGGACAGCGCATCTGCTGCTGCACAGTGCAGTGTTGGTCATCCTCTAGTCCTTCATCAGTGGACACAGGACACTATTGACTGGATAGTTTGGGTTGGTGGACAGTTCGTAGTCCAGCAGTCACACTGAGGTGTTTAAACACTCCAGCAGCATTTCTGCGTCTGATCCACTCACACCAGCGCAACACAGACACTAACACACCACCACAACGTAACATAATACCTGCTCTGTGGTGGTCCTGTGGGGGTCCGGACCATTGATGAACAGGGTGAAAGGGGCTAACAAAGTATGCAGAGAGTATGCAGAGCTACAAAGTGCGCCTATATGGTAAGTATGGCTGGTAAAATGGACAGTGAGTGTAGATACAAGGAGCTAATAAAGTGTCTGGTAAGTATATATACTGTATATACTGTATCAGTGATGGTATTAGCTGTTCCTGACGATTTCAATATTGGTATCAGAAAAAGGTGGTATCATGCCACCTCTAATGTTGGGCACTATATCTCATAGGTTGCTGTTTGATTTTAAATACAATGTTCTGGATTACAAAGACAAATCAATGCCAGCTGTGCTATTGTGTCGTTTTCAGACTGTAATCTATGCACCTTATACACGTTTAACAGCTGTGATAACTGTTAGCGTGCTGCTTATACATTACTGAGGACACTGTTGTCTTTTTCTCCCTTATCTTATTAGTCAAGTACTAAAGCGCTTCTGTTTGGCTCTACACCTCAGTGAATTGAGTTCCTAAGCCAGGGTCATAGCTCAGTGGATGACAGGGGTAGTGATTTCAGAGGAAGTGACTGTCCTTTCTTTCTGGGCAGTCGGTCATAGATCCAGGAAATTGTACTCCCATTGATGTCCTTTGAGGAACTCTGCCAAACAAAGTTGGAGAAAGTCTAATTTCCAGGAGGCCAAACCGAGGAAGCCTTAAGCCTTAACCACGGGCATGGTTGAGATGTGTTTGTTTAAATGTTGTGAGGAGGGTGATGAAGCACAATTACAGAACAGGAAATCTTAACACTTTGATGTGTAACCTTGGACACAACCACTGTTTCACCCTCATTTCTTACAGGAATGGTTCGACACAGTATTATCTTTAATACAGGCAAGACTTGTTTGGTTACGGTTTCTGAAATTTGCTTCTTTAATTTTGTGCTGGAGCTGTTAGCGATATTAGCTGCAAGGCTAATATAGCTACCCAGTAATCAAAGTTTCTAACTATTGATTAGCAACATGCAAAGTCAGTATATTAGCCATGCCTAAAACCACATGAGCAAGTATTTTGAGATCACTCAGCAACTCAATAAGGTTTTGAGACTAAAGTGTGAAGATTTAGACATGCAGTTTGCATAATGCTAATTGTTGGTGTACAATTTTTCAGTACCTTGTAAACTTCAGATACTTCAGATACGTGTCTCGGCTGATTGACTACATTTGGGTTAAGGGGAAAGTAGTAACTTTGAACTAATCCTATAGAAGACTGTAAGATCAGCAACAGCAGCTCATGGCAACTGTAGCACTGACAACACCAAGAGCACTGACGGGCGAAAGAAGCCATGTGCACCATGGGCAGTTACCCAAGTCAGACAACAACCCCTCCCATCCCCCCCAGCCAGCCAGGTCCATTGAAACAGCCTCTTGTCCTGCTCTTTGTCCTAGTGTGTTCTGAGAAGTTTTCCGTGAAGGACCAGCCAGTGATTTAAGTGGTACTACACCAGGCCGCGGCCCTTTTGTGTTACAGACAATAAGACAAACGCAAAGGCAGCTCCTTTGAAGGCCTCACAAATTTATCACTGTTCTTTCAGAGGAGCCGTTTTTTTTTAAAGCTCGATGAGATTTGATCTGCGCTGGTGCTGTTTTTGGAGTGGGTTTACTTTCTATGAGTGGGAGGGAGCAGCACTCTAAAGATCAAGGGGGAGGTAAAGTGTGAGGGTGAAAATGAAGGCTGTTGACTCCTTAAACTCTAAACCCTTAAATCTCAGCTGTAATACAGCTTTCACAGCTTGGAATTCCAAATACGGCTGCCGTCTTTACGTGACCGTGATTTATTTTACATTCTGTACTCTATTGATAACACATACGTATAAGAAGGGACAGCTTTGCACCTGACAGGTTTCTTGTTCTTCATCAGACTGCTTCACTGTGACGTGCGAAAAATAACTCTGAACTCTGCCTCCCTCAGGTCAAGCTGTTTCCAACGGCTCTGCTTTATTTTGGCTTCGACGGCAAAACACATCTGCCTTTCAGTCTTTCTTTTATTAGGTTTTCTACCAAACAGAGACTGGAGTGGTTCGAAAATTCCTCTCCATCATCTCTTACCATAACTAGACATGCCTTTTCCCCAAAACCTCTCATGTTGTTCTTGTTCTCAAACGTACCTCTTGCGTGAGGATAAACTGAGGACAGGATTAACATGCTTTCTGCATTTTGTGATTTCAATTTTACTGTTTGGTCATTCCGATCACTTTGGCCACAAGCTACAATGCCAGCTGCCAGACAATCCAGTTCCAGTTAAGAGAGCTGGTCAAGAAAGGGTTTTCTTCTTTTCAGCTTGAACAACAACTCATTACTTTGACCTTCACCATGATTGCTACTAGTTTCATGAAATTTCCCCACCAATAGTAGCGTCTGTTATAATGACACCAGGAACAACACAGGCAATACCGACGACAGTGAAAAGACGGGCTCAGCATATGAATAACCGGGACTGCTTAAACTGTATATATGAGTGGCACTGGTCATTCTGCACTGGACTGTGGGCTGTTTAGTAGGGTAGTAATGCAGTGTTGGTGCTTACCATCAAGGATAGTTGTATGGCTATTGATGTCCTGCCTGCTATCCTGGCTGTTCAGTACCGCTGAGGAGATTTCTCCAAAAATATTACTATACAAATATGAGGTGGATATTATATAGACTAGAAGAAAACTGTTATAGTTCAATGATAAACAAAAGTATTTGAATACTTGTTACACCCCAGGGTAACACTACAAATATATATATATAATATTACATTTATAATGTTACAAGATATACAAAGACCCCATGCCTTCCATAGATCAATCTGTCACACCAGCAGATAATAAAAAATGTCTTCTATTTTCTGGTCTCCTTTCAGTGTCTCCACATCACATGAATCTGAAATCTGACATATGTTGATCTGGTTGATCAGATATTCAGCTGGTATTTAGTATGTTATTAGCAATCATCAGATTATTTAACATCCATTCATCTTTGTGTTTCCTCAACCCATCGTAACAGTTGTCCTCATACTAAATTTCACCTCCTGCTGGCAGGATGTCAGCATGTTCAGCAACATCTCATTGATTAATCTGAACACTTACCATATTATCACCACTATCGTTGGCTTGCTCATTTGGAGCTATCTAAATAAGTTTGAATTGAGTTAAACATTCTTTAGCACATACATTTATTAAACCATTTACAACATTCTGCTAATATTGGCCATTACACATCCTTCAGTGCAGCTTTTTAAAAGTCTCTACGTCTAAGCTAGTTTTTAACTAGCACCATCTGCTGGATGGTGAGAAAGAAAATGTTGTCTTGTATTTTGCAAGCTTCTGAAAAAAACTGTGCTCATCTGCTAAAACTGCAAGTGAGTCAAGTGAAATATTTATGTAATTTATTTATTTTCCAAATAAAAGTTGGGTCAGGTTGCCTCCCCAGATGTAGGCCGAACTCACAACTTCGACTAAAGACATGTAGTTAATACAGCATGTCAGCAAAGTTTATGTGTTACACAATTCATGTTATTACATTAAAACCTTGAATGCCATGTTGCTATATTCAGTCACTGAAAACCTAAAATGAATTTACCGTAGATTTCCACAGTGGTTTTCCCAAATCCATGTAGACACTACACATTTCCACTGCTTTGTGCAGCTTAATCAATATAATAACTGTATTTAGAAATTGTTTAGCACAGCTGCCACTACATACCATGAGTTTATGTAAGCAACTGAACATACATTTTGGAGGGATTTGAAAAGTTTGAAATTACGTTTTCTGAAATCTCACTGTTATGAGTGCAGCTCAACCTTAACAGTGATATGCTGATGATGTATGCTTGTCAGAATCAGAATCAAGCTTTATTTGCCAAGTATGTTCACACATACAAGGAATTTGACTTTGGTTACAGTAGCTTCAGTGCACAGAGAGTAACAACAGTACACACATCCCAACACACACACACACGCACACACACACACACACACACACACACACACACACAACCTTACATACCTGTAAACCTTACATTATGTGTAGCTGTATATGTATATTACAGTGCTGAGTGCAGCAGTCCGGATGTAGAGGCAGATTAGGGCTTATAAAGTGCAGTACTAGAGGAAACACCAGTCTGAGACAGTCAGTATGTGTGATACTTTTTATAAACAGATAAATAAGATAAATTGAAAGTGCAGTACAGCAGAACAGGAAGTGATAAAGTGTCCTGAATGTGGACTGTAATGTTCAGCTGTTCATGAGTGGGTTCTGACTAAGATTTCTCATTCTGCTGGTAACTTCAAAGGTGAATTCTATATTCTTTTATTTCCCATCAAGGGAACCCCGCTTATTCTACTTGGTGACTTCAATCTTTCGTCAGAGAAGCTGCAGTCATCCTGCATTGACCTGCTGCTGTCATTCTTTGACCTTACACTCAACGAGACTCCTCCGATGTACCGAACTGGCAACTTTCTGAACCTTATCTTCAGCAGACTTACCTTTGCGCTAGATATCACAGTAATGCCGCTTCATTGCTCAGATCATCTCTTTCACACAGTCCCTCCCTGCTCTTCCTGTCCATGTCACCCCTTCTTGTTCTTCCTTGACTCTGTGCAACCTGTACTCCATCCCTCCCTCAAAGGTTGATGGAAGCATCAACATCTGATCGACACAAGCTCTTCAGTTTTCTTCCTCCTCTCTCCTCAAAATCCTCGAGGAGTTTGTCACCTTCTTTGAAGAGAAGTTTAATTAAATCACCCAATCTTTCTCTCTGTCTGCACTCCCTCCATTAGTCCTCATCCTCTCGCTATTAATTCCCTAACTTGCTTTTCTTCTCTTTCCACAGATGACGTCCTACTTAACTACTTAAACCCCTAGCTACTCAGCTACTTTACTCTTTCCAGCAATCCAACCACCTGCCTACTGGATTCCATCCCATCCACACTGTTCCAGTCAATTCCCATGTACCTGCTGCCCTGCACCCTGCATCATGCTAATCATAACCAGTTCCTTGTCATCAGGTCATGTTGTATCAGCATTTAAGACTGCCAAGGTGGTTACTAGCCACTTTTAGGCGTCCGCCCAGGTATTGCGGCGGACGGAGGACTGGGAGTTGAAAAAACGGACTGTCCGGCCTAAAACTGGACGTGTGGCCACCGTAGTGGTTACCCTCCTGAATAAGCCCACTCTCGACAGCTCAGACATCAGCAGCTATTGACCGGTATCACTCCTTTCCTTCCTCTCAAACATTCTTGACTGCACAGTCTGTAATCAATTGTCTTTCTTTCTCACCCAGGGCCAGCTCCAACCAGTTTGGCTTTAAACTGGTGCACTCAACATCAACAGCCCTCCCAGCATTGACTGAGAAGCTCTGGGCAGCAAGATCAGCAAACCTGTCACCTGTTCTGATTCTTCTTGACATCTTTGCAGCCTTTGACACAGTTAACCACAAGATCATCTGGTCAGTCCTCTTCAACTTTGGAATTGCGGAGTCCTATCTGGAGGAGCGCTCTTACCAGATAACATGGAAAGGGTCCACATCTGCTTCATGCTGTGTCATCTTCTCTTTTCACTCTTTACCCATTCTCTTAGTGATGTAGTTACCGCTCATGAAAAGCCACTTAACTCCTGCTTCCCTTCCCACCATCTGATACTCAGGTTCACAGTTGCATCTCAGCATGTCTAAATGGCATCTCTTCATGGATCACAGCTCACCCCCTGAAGCTCGATCCTATCAAGACTGAGCTGTTGTTCACCCCTGAAACTACATGTGCTCGTTATGATCTTTTTAATAGAGAACTCTGTGATCATTTCATCTGAAGTTGCAAGAAGGCTTGGTGTGATTCTGTACGACCAGGTCTTTATTTCAGCCCATACTGCGAACCTGACCCTATACAACATCTGGTGGATTTGACCCTTTCTCTCTGAGGAGGCTATCCAGCTGTTGGTCCAGTCTCTCGTCATTTCAAGCCTTTACTACTGCAACTCACTCTTGGCTGACCTTCCTCAGTGGGCCATCAGCAACTGATCCAGAATGCAGCAACAGGGTTTACGTTTAATCTTCCCAAGTCTACCCATGTCATTTCAATACTGCGCTCCCTTCACTGGCTTCCTGTAGCTGCCTGCCTCAGATTTAAAACTCGTATTGCTTCCTTATAAACTCAAGAACAGACCAACCCCGGTCTAACTTCTGGCAATAGTCAAGTGTCAAACTATACCTCCAGCCCTTTGAGCTTCACATACAGCTTGGCTTGACCCGTTATCCTTCAAGATGCATGGAAGACAAGTTTCAAGATTCATCTCTGTCCTGGTGGAATGAACTTCCACTGGCTGTCTAAACAGCAAACTCTCTCGCGGTTTTGCAGACTTAAGACCCATCTCTTAGTGAACTACTTAAGTAAGCCAAAGGAACGCTGTCAGGTGAATTAAAGATGCTAAATGGCCCCTGCTGTGTATGTGTTTGTCAGTGTGTCTTCCCTGTGATGGACGCAATCCAGAAGGACAGGAATGAATGAATGAATTTGTTCACTGTAATTTCTGAAGTGTTCTGAGGTAAGAAGGCTTCAGGAAACCTCTGCATATCTGGTCTTCAGCTTCCTAGTACACAGTGTCCAACAGGGGTGCAGCACCGTTTTGAGTTTGCCACAACAGGCCTCTAAAGAGATGTGAGTTATTGGTTATTTTCTTTTTTAAATATCACCAAGCACATGCCCTTCTCATGATCTGGAACACATGATTGAGAAGTGCAGTCTCCCTTAAACATACAGGGCCTGCACAACAGCGTTTTAGAAACTGTGTCTTTGAAGTGCCTAAAAATAGAGCGCTCTGTTAGTGTCCTGGTGTTCCATGGCCCGGTCAGTTCCATTTTGGGTTACCCATCACCACAATTACTATCACCCTTTTGACGTCACTACAGTGCGGTACTTTATTTTTAGATGCCCCGCAAACCTAATTGAGCATCTGTGCCTTCAGCCGTGTTATGTAAGGGGATTACCTTATTTTTATTGCATGCACCTGAGACCTCTGAAGAGAGGGCTAACATAGCATTACTAGTGGAGGGAAGCGAAGAATGGCTCCAGAAATAGCCCGGTTAGGGTCTAATTGTTCATCCTTTCTGCCCTTTCCTCCTCCTTAGCTGCACACCAAGGTCACTGACCCCATCATCCACCTCACTTGTTCCGGAAGAGTCTTTTCCGCCCCCTGTGGCACCAGCCAATCAGCAATGCACAGCAGAAGGCCAACCTTAGCCACAGACTAACTGCCAAGCGCCAGAAACAGTTAGGAGTGATCTCAGAAAAAATGCCCAAGCGGTTGATGCTGCCAGCTGTGCTTTTATCAGCACACGCATGAAGCCAGGGGCTCCCTACTGCAAATGCCAAGACTTCAGGAGGGAGCCCCCCCAGAGACTTTGCGATGCTCCCAATGGAGCTTTATGGTCAAACATTACAGTTACTTGCATTTGCCTTAACAAATCATACCATATCTCAGTACAACGTATCTGTAAAAAAGTAACCTTTATTCTCAATTTCTTGTTTGAATTTTGTTTTTTATTATTTCTATGGACAGCTCAGTTCAGGTTCAGAGAGAATCTATGCACTTTTGAATGGATCCGATATTAATTCTGCAGGTAAAAATGTTATAGGTACTGAATATTTTCCTTTGAATACTACTGCGACTACAACTTCTCCTACTGTCAACAATAACAAACAAACAATTACTTATATAACAATTTAGCAAACACAACTTCATAAACAGTAAGCAGAATGTTGCATGTAAGTGAAGATGCTGCGGCTGACTGAATGATACACACAGATTTCTTTGAATGTGAACCCTACAATATGTTTCTGTGATACATAATAATTATGTAAAATCATGCATAATATGCTGACTCACCACATACCCTATATAAGTACATACTCAGTATATGCTGAGAATTACTAATATCTTAATATGCACCTAAATGTTTTGACATATGTACATAACTTCTGAATTGAATTAGATGAGGCCAATCATTCCCTGAGTAGAGAGTTTAGGGACATTTTTTTATTTGTGATTTTGCACACAGAGGAACCCATCCGTGAAATGAAGCCCACATACACACTAGGGGACAGTGAGCACACTTGCCTGGAGCGGTGGGCAGCCCTACCCACGGCATTTGGAGCATTTGGGGGTTAGGTGCCTTGCTTCAGTCGTTACTGTCAGTTTGGGGAATTGGCAACCCTCCGGTTACAAGGCTGGTTCCCTAACCTCCAGCCCACGACTGTTTCACTTACTTACACTCATCATGAAAATCACAGCTGCACAAAGAGCTGCACCCAGAAGGAATCAACCGACAGGAATGAAACTTGGTAGGTAGGTTTGACATTGTGAGAAATGTGAATGATTCAAGTTTCACATTTGGACAGGCGTGTGTCGTAAGCAAGAACAGGCCTTATCGCTGGACCTGATGACCCAACAGCCACGACTACAGACATTCAACAAGCAGTGATGCCTCCATGAGTCATCCTGTTAGTGCCAGCGCGGCCCAGGACTACATGCACGCAGACTGTTACGATTGCCCTTGTCAGCGTTGACAAAGACTTCAATAGTGTCATGCCAGACTGTCATGGAGCGGCAGCGGATCATCTTCAGTGAAAAGTCCCACCTTTGTCTTGGTGAAGACAATAAATCTGTGTGTGGAGGCACCGTGGTCAGTGGCAAGATGAACGGTTTGTTTGTCACACGTCCAGAAGGCCTGGTGTCACTCCACCTCCACCCCTACCGCACCATCTGCAGGAACTGTGCGAGAATATTCAAGCTGCATGGAATGGATTAGGAACCTCTACAACTCCATGCCAAGACGTCTGGCGTGTTGCGTGGATATAAACTGTGTTAGAACTGTCTTGGCGTGGTCCTAATATTCTGATGAGAGCGCATGATTGACAGCCTTCAATCCATGGTTCCTAGCCTGCTGCATCACCAAGGTAGGCCTAAACACAGCCTTGCCAGATTGGGAGAATTTTGGTTGGACTGGTTTGGGCTGGTGTGTTATTTAGGCATGTTTTAGTTCAAAAGCCAGCATCCTTGATGGAGTGAGGGAGAAGGGCCATGGCATGGGTGACTTGAGTATCTGTGAAGGCACCATTAATACTGAATGATATATACGCGTTTTGGAGCAACATGTGCTACCATCCAGACGAGGTCCTTCAGGGAAGGCCTTGCTTATTTCAGCAAGTGTCAAACCACATTCTTACAACTGTACGGGTCCTCAGTAAAAGAGTCCAGGAGCTAAACTAGCCTGTCTGTAGTCCAAATCTGTCACCCACTGAAAACACTTGGCACATTATGAAACGTAAGGTTGAGCCTGAATTGCTAAGCAGCTGAAACCCTATATCGAGCAAGCATGGGAAAACAGTTCACTTTCAGAACTCCAGAAATTGGTCCCCTCGGTTTCCAACGTCTTACCGAGTGTTG
Source organism: Semaprochilodus insignis (assembly GCA_034552555.1). Lineage (NCBI taxonomy): Eukaryota > Metazoa > Chordata > Actinopteri > Characiformes > Prochilodontidae > Semaprochilodus > Semaprochilodus insignis. Next base: position 570,262 of record CM067477.1, read on the forward strand.
TTGAAGAGAGAGGGAATGCAACTCAGTAGTAAACAGGCTCTGGTCTCAACTTTTTAAAACAAATTTAATAACATTAAACCATGAACAGTAAGATACGAAATGTTGTCTGTGCCTGTTTTCAGTTGAATATAGGGTTTAAATCATTTACACATCAATGCTTTCTGTTTTCACTAAAATTACTAATATTTTTAAATCATCTGTGTAAAATGCTTAGTACTGAGGTTGTGCTGGTAAAATGCTGTGTTATTTCATATTATGGTTAAAATGACCATTTTTGACTGAAAAAAATATAGAAGCAATCTGGCGTTCCTGAACAAAACACAGGTCTTCACTGTGTTCAATAAAACCATAATAAAGATGTTCTATTATAAAGGTAATGTTCTTACTGACTGGACTTGGGGGATGCACATCCAGGAGGAATGCTAATTGTGCTTTATTATTATTATTTATGTTTGTATGTATGATGAATCACATATGGCTTACATAAGTAATGTTCCAGTAATTTACAACAGACTTACTGTGATCCATCAGTCACATACATCTCCAGAAACCAGGCTGCTTTGACAATTTATTAATATACTGGTTGGTCCTGAATGTAGATAACTAATAAAATAAAAGGAAACGAGTTCTTTTGCTTTCTTGTTAAAGGCTTACATTAACTTTACTTCCCATGTCTGAATCGGAGAAGACACACACTCCGGAACAGCACCAAGAAGACGTAACACATTTCACTTATGTACCGTGGCGCATTTCCAAATAAAACACAGTATCGAGGAGGGTCTCTGAAGTAGCTGAACATTTTGCTTGATGTCAAATGGAGCAGATATTATTTCTCTCTGACTACTGGTGCGCAGTGACGCAATCCAAAATCAGAAGAGGTTTTAGAGACAAGAATAATAATTTAGTATGTTTAGTGTGTGATGGAAAAACACAGGACAATGATAACAGTGCTTAATATTACCATGGATAGGAATGAACCAAGAAAAGGGTTTTTTTTTTAAACTTTGTCTAGTTTAAAAAAAAAAATATACTGCCAAAACAGTCTATCAGGTGTTTTACAGTAACAGGAGAAGGGTGTAGCGGTCTCAACTAATTCTTAGCAAGCTGTGAGTGATGAGAAAATAGAATCCAGAATTAAGTTCTAATAAAACGAATAACAAGATGATCCGAGCTTGAAGCATTAAACATGACATTACTTTAAGAAGATTAATATTGTTTAAGACTTCCAATTTAGTAATTACTTGTTGTTCCCAAAATACATTTTGGTGATTAGTTCATAAAATTACAGTCTGAACTGTACAACCATTCTGAACAGAACTGCATGTTTAAAAATATTACCTAATATAGTTCTAAGACACACAAAGACTTCCAATACCCTTTCACATTAAGCTATGGGCCCAGAATCTTATCAAAGAGAATGGTGTCAAACAGTTCAGACAGTGGTGGGATATAACAGGTTACATTTAGTACTCTCTATTTTTCTTCATTGTCCATTATTTATTTGTTACAATATGAATAAACTCTCTTTGCATCAACAAATGTCCAAACTGGTACATCTCACTGGGTATTCCTATTCCTAAGTCCGAATCCAACCGGAATGTATTTTCTTCCAGTTATTTTCCTGCAGAAATGTAAGCAGAAGGTTATAAGGAATAATATTGGTGCACTAAAGGTGGTTTGTTGCTGTGGTAACCAAATTTTGCATTTTCAAATTTGCAACTTTAGACGACCAGAGGACAAATGTAAAACATAAAACTGTTCACAGTTGTATTAATAAAGTTTTGAATTCCCCGTAGAGGAAGAGAGGAGATTAGGATAAGCATTTCATTTTGAGAAGATCTGGAGACCAATGAGAAAAGCATGAGCTCTCCTCCTGGACTGATCAATTCTGAAGGAATTCTGTGATTTGAAAAGAGTTACATGAATAAACTGAGGACCTTGTATTTTCCTTATGTAAATATTAATAAGCTAAGAGTGGGGTGAGATGAGTCTCAAGGCACTTGAGACAACTGCAAGTCAATATTTTGATCAAAATTTGAAAATTCAAGGACTGTTACTCCAAAAAAAAAAAAAAAGAGGAAACTGCTCAGGTCACACCATGATTTCAAATAAACCTTAGAGAATGTTTTAAGATTTTATTTTGAGTAGACCATCAACAAATCATCTTTAAACAAGGTAAAGGGCATTTATGTCCACGTCTACTCTCCAAAATTACACATCTATCTTTTTGTTTGCTGCCCCGTCCGGTCAGCACCTTCAACAAGCTGAAACAAATTCTCACACACATGTACATATTCAAACATACACTGCTGCCACCTTAACTTCCAAATAGCTGTAACTAAACCACACTGCAGGAAGCAGAAAGAAACAGGAAAGCTTCAAAGAGAATGGAGGACAGTGCTTATTCCTGACACACCATCATCATCATCATCATCATCATCATCATCTCTGGGACTCACCGCGTCCCTTATTACTCTAATTACCTCCAACTGCTTCAAGAGGCTTTGGATGGAGGAGTGGAGAAGAGCATGGTATAAGCACCTGCTGCTAAGCCTCAGGAGGCCTACAGAATCCCACTCATTCTCCAACTGGCTAACTGCTGCGGGAACGACAAGCTGCACTACAAAGACTAAACGGGCCGTGTAAAGACGTATACGTCTGAGCAACTAGAATTGTTTCCATTCCAAAGTAGACCTTTTCTGCCAGTGTGATTTTAACTTTGTTTAATTGGCTAAACTAGATTTAATGATAAATAATAAAAGCCAACTGATTGGTCACATGATTGTGCTGATTCCATTTAATATTACATTACAGCCAAGTGAAGAGTGCGGAAAAGATCTGTAGACTGGAATATCACTTCTGCAATTCAAACGGGAAAAGTCCGGACTGTGTCAGTTCAGCAAAACTGTGGCGCCATCTACTGATGCTTGATGGAGCATCAGAAATCCAGCAGCTGCAAAGAAAGGTCACATATGAAAATACTTAGTGTGGAAGAGATCTCCAGAGAGTCAAACACTAGACGTTCCATTAAAGCGATAAAGTATAGGATAGCTCTTTTAAAGTGTAATTCCAACATGCAGCAGGTTATTCAGTAAACAAAGTCAATCAGTGGCGGTTTCATGTGAAATGCTAGACTACATCTAGAACTACACCGATCAGCCATAACGTTAAAACCACATCCTTGTTTCTACACTCATTATCCATCATATCAGCTCCATTTACTACATAGGTGAACTCTGTAGCTCTACAGTTACACACTGTAGTCCGTCTGTACAAACAAAGAGGTGGTTTTAATGTTATGGCTGATCAGTGCAGATCTGGTGCCAAATTTGTAAGGGGGATAGGAACGAGATGTCCTGCCTGCTGTGGCATTAATTCCTCTAAAAGCCAGATCACAAAATTACAAGCACTACAATGTTTACAGACAAACAACAGATTTGTTTTTCCTCGAAGGACAGATTTCCCACTATTTTGCATATATTACATGTTAAAACCCAATACACACGCAGGCTGCCCAGTCAAATATGACTAAATTTACATTGCAGTCAAAGCGAGCCCTTGTTCCCATCACCACCACAGTAAAGATATTTAGAACAGACCGTTTTAAGAAAGCTGGATGAACTGTTTTAGAAACAGATATCATGACATGACTTCTTGACAATTTGTCTTAAACTTTGTCAAGTGTGTCGAATGTTTTACATGCTCACCAACTGAGGCAAAATTTTCTCAATGTGCTCCAAATCCACACCAACGCTGTCTTCATTCTCGGCCTGTTTCATCGCTCGCTGTGCTGCTTCTGAATACATTCAGGGAATAAATGTAAGGAAAGAGGGCTCTGCATGTTGGCGTAATGCTTGATGATAGCTTAGTGTTATTAACATGTTTTTAAAATAAATAAAATAAATAAATAAATAAATAAATAAAAATAAATAAACAAAATTTACTTCCAGTCAGCTGCCCTGGAGAAAAGACAGTTTCCTTATAGCATATCTTCTTAATTTCATTTATTTTGTCTAAACATGGCTAAATCCCGTTTGAAATCAGTGAGTGACTTCCCTCATGGGAAACAACTCCTAAATTCTCTCATTTTGATCTAAATGTTTAATATATAAACAGCGATAAAAATGTGTCCATTTGAATGACCTCTGTCTGTCCCATCTGACCTCGGCTGAATAATATTCATTTAGAAAAGTGTAAGATGTCACCATTTTCTTAAACACCTTTACTCTACATCATGCTTTTCTAATTCATCACCAGAGCTCTCTTCAATCAAATGCTCAAACTAGCTTTCATGGGGATGTCAAAGCGAAAGGAGGGATGGCTTGCTCTAATCTCAAAAATAAAACAAACCTTGAACACCAGAACCTGGCAGAGCTTTTTAAGCTTCTCAGTCATGCAAGTGTTAATCTTGAGTTAAGTCAACTAAAGCTGATCATCCCAGAATATTACTCAGTTTTATACCTCAGGTGATGACTTCTCCTTACACCTCTCATTTATCGTATACCCTCTGGGTTTTCCACCAATATTTCCAGGTCACATATCACCACGATCCCATTAAATACCACTATTTCCAAGCCTTCTGTTAAGAAACATTGTTTCTTTGCTTTTCGTAGTGAAATCAGCATTTTTCTTTTAGCAGAAAATCTCTTTCAAGCAGAGAGAAAAAAAGGTGTATGTATGTATGTATGTATGTATGTATGTATGTATATATATATATATATATATATATATATATATATATATATATATATATATATACACACACATATACACACAAAAGAATAGTTGTGCAAACAGTTGCACCCAGAAGGAACAGGAGTATAACTTGGTGGGTAGGTTTGACATTGTGAGAAAAGTTTACGCTCAGCCGCACACGTGACGTAAGCAAGGACGGGCCTCACTGCTGTACCTGACTGACCCAACAGCCAAGATTAAGGACATTCAGCAAGCAGTGACGCCCTCCATCAGTCATTCTGTTAGTGCAGCACCATCGGCAGACGGATGCAGGACTACATACCTGCAGACAGTTACAGTGACCGCCCTTAACACCAAGTCAACGTTGCCTGCAATGGTGTTGTGCCAGACCGTCATGATCAGAGCCAAGGTGAATGGTTTGTCACTCCATCTTGTGGTGGAGATTTTTCCAACTACAAAATCTGCAGGAACCGTGTGAGGATATTCAAGCTGCATGGGATGGATTATCACAGGACACCATCAGGAACCTCTACAGCTCCATGCCGAGACGTCTGGCGTGTTGGGTTAGCAAACACGGCGGCCCGACGCCATACTGAGAGACAGACTTCTGTATGTGTAGCTCTATAAATATTGATCATATCAGTCTAAATTTATCATCAGTTATTGATCCTGGTAACCTTTATCTTCCTTCCCAACACACCTGCAGTCCCACACCTCCTTCTGGGTGCAGCTGTTCTCCTGATAATGAGTATATCAGAGAGATTCATTCTGATCAAGCCATTCCTTCTTGCAGTACTCCTGAAAAATCTTCCAAATATGATTAAAGATCTCCCACAGGGACGTAACCTAGTACACTTCCACATGACTGAATGACTCTCAGCAGCTCCTCTTGTATGAGAGCTGATGTACACAAGCTACTCTAGCTAGCTAGTTAATAGATATGACAGATCAACTTTACAGACCCTGCATGACACAAACCCCAGTGTGAAACAGAACTAGGCTACTTATCATGTACATTAGACAGTTATTACTTTAATGTTCGAACTTAAACAGCCTTAATGTTATTCAATTTGCACTACTGTTTATACTGGCCCTGTCATAACCACTTTAATCCGGCATCTTAATTCTTCTAGTGCACACGTCACTTTATCACCTTTATTGTCTTCAGTGTCTTACTGTCTTATTAGGGCCCTTATTTTATTCAGTCATATGTCTTGCGTCAGTCTATTTTATGTTTAGTGTTTAATACGTTTAATATACTCCTGTTCTTGTTTTAGTTGTAATCTATTTATCGTTAATGTTTATGTGCTGCAACTTGGGTCAGAGAGAAACGCAGTTTCAATCCTCTGTATGTCTGTACATATTGAAGTATTAACAATAAAACGACTTGACTGGACTTGCCAGAATGCAAGTGCTGCACCATTTAAGGTGGAACGGATAAAACAGATGAGAGGACCAAGTTACTTACCTACAACAAAAACTTTCAGCATTTCGGCCATGAGACTGACAGCATCGTTACTGACTGAAAGACAAGCAGACCAAATGACCACGTTCAGCAACAACTCTACTACAGCGTCCTTTAGACAATGACAGTTCACTGGAGGGGCTGATTTTACAGTTTGTCAGACCTTTGGTTTTGTCGTCCTTGAAGAACTGCATCAAAAGTTTGCGGACCGTCTCCTAAAAATACATACAGGGTCAAGAGTCTTACATTGTGTACACCTGGCATCAAACTACTAGTCAACTTCAGCGTCTCTGCTCGAACCGACCTTTTTAAAGCTGATCTCGGGCTCCGTATCGGCCATTCTTTCAACATCTGCGCGCCGCTTCTGTCACTGGCCGCTTCTCTTCTTCTGCCTGTCACTACACGAGCTGAAGCTGGATCTGCTGCCCTCTTACGGTGACTGCACGCAACAGCGGAGGAGACGCCGTTTATGCCGGCAGGTATTTTATCCCGAAGACGATCAAAGATCAAAGACGATGTGAAACTCCTGGAACGGAATTAATTAATTAACGGATAAAAACTAATGAAATAAATACACCTCCTCCCCTTACATAGCAAACACGTGACCTGCTGCACCATAAAATTACACATGTGGAAAGTGCAGATGTATAAATCATATAATGTGAGAAAATCAAAAATATTGTGCTAAAGATGCACACGCATGCGCTGATTCACGAGCTGGACTGCTGTAAAAAGCGCGTGGCCTCTATCTCTGCCCACTGAGATGTTTTAGATAGGATTAAAGGTGGAGTTAAATCTTCATAGCCATAAAACCATAGCCATAAAACTAGTAACAAAGTTTTTATGTAGTAAAAACACAACTTTGACGAGTCAAAATATAGATCTGACTAGTAAGAATAATAATTACAGATAAATTATAAATTTATATTTTCACTAGTGTAAATTTGATTATTACTAGTCAAAAAATATATATCTCTCTTTAATGCAATTACACATATCAACAAAGTAACAACACATTTTACTAGTACCAATACATTTTACAGATCTCAGTTATAGATTATTAGTCAAACTGGTGTTCTGAATAGTTGTAAATCCAGTTCAGATATCTAAAACTGACTTCGTACTAGTCAGAACTCATATGCTAATTTGAAGAAGACATCACACCTCTCCTCTCTCTCACATCCTCACCACAGATTCCACAGACTGCTTTTTAAAACAGTCCCTCATGCTCTATGGCTATTTTAACCATGGTCACTCAGTGTGTAGCATTAAAACAGCATTAGCTCACATGCAGCAGTCAATCTTCTCATTGCAGACTGGTGGATGAAATCTCTTGCCAAAGTTTACCCATATTCAGCAGGCATTTTATCTAATAATTATCTTATTAATTATATTTCTTCATGGTTTGCAAAATTGGATTTAGCATATTCAGTTAAACTTTAGTTAACTTTTATTTTTCTAATTCGTTGTCGCTCATTCATATGACCATATTCAATATTTTAAATCAGCCAGATTCTTCCTCTACCCTTCGCTCCTCTTCCATTTTATGCCCTCACAGACTTGCTGAACGCATACCATCTTTTCCCCACCTAATGTCTCTCTCATAAATGTGCATGAAATGCAAATATCAGTTTTATATATAAAGTTTTTATGTATTTAAGAAACCATTGAGAGATCTATAACATAATTATGACTAGTTAGAATTAGAATTGTGGATCTTTCAAACTGTATTTTAAATCTCAGTAACATCACTGAAGATCTCTGTAAAGCTTTTATGGTTTATCTTATTTTTAAATATTACTAATTCTCATGTAATTCCTACTAGTGAAAATAGAATTACAGACATCTGTATCTCATCTACACAAAAATAAAGTGTCATTAATACCAATCAAAACTGCATCTAGATGTTAAAAGAGAATTCTAGATATCTACAACTGTATTTTAGAGATCTGAATCTCTAATGCATATTATAACTGGTCATAATCAAATTAAAGATATCTTAAATTAATAATATTACTAGTCAGAATTCAGTTACTGATATATGAACCTGGCTTTTAACTAGTCAAAATTGAACCGTAGATATCTGTAATTAGAACGTCTACTAGAACAAATATTACTGCAGAACTCTTTAACTGGATTTTTTACTAGTAAAAATTGAATTATGGAGAAGACAGAATGAAATTCCCTATAAATCAACGGTAACATATTACTAGTCAAAATGACATTATGGATATGTCATCCTGTCATCCTGGCATTATGACTAGTCTTATTTATAGATATGTATATTAGATATTATGACTGGGAAAAATAGCATAACAGATATCTGGAATTATAGTACTCACTAGTAGACATTGCGTTACAGAGCTCCCAAATTTGTGGTCTTACTAGTAAAAACAGAGTTACAACGGTGGTGTGATTTTAGGCTAAAATAGCTTCCCATATTCACAGTGATATAACTTCAAGGTGAACAACAACACAACGACCAGTGTAACTAATGGTAGCTAGGTTATGAGTTAGCAAACCCTCTTACAACTGCTGCTGCTATGCTAAACACGATTGACCTATTATATGAAACAGCGAAAATAAGTTAATGTCCCATGTCCAGTAGAGCAACCTCCTCATCGCTTTACTTTCAACAACCCTACATCGGCTTTTTATGTTATTCCCGTCCTGCTCCACCTTAAATGGTGCAGCAATTGCATTCCTGCTCCTTCTGCTTCACAGCTGAATTTAGAAATACACAATAAAAAAGGACTGAAATATATTCGCCCTTGTAGTTCAGAGTCTTGATTATTTTTATTTTCTGACCCTGCCAGAGCCATGGGCCAGTATGCTAGTGAGGTACAAGCTGAGCTAATATTAGTACACACACTTGAGGTCTGTGAGCACTATCCTGCTTAAAGAGGCCGGTGCTACTGGGGAATAACTTTGCCATGAAGAGATGTTACGCAGGTGGCCCAGACCCATGGTTTCCCAGCAGGCCCTCCCTGCCTTGTCTTCCTCCCCCAGTGCATCCTGGTGCCATCACTTCTTCTTAGCACTGGTACCCATATGCAGAAGGGTGCCCAACACCTTGTTGCCAGTTTGTATCTGTTCCTCCTCAGGCCCTGGGTGTACTCCTTAATGCTGAATGGCCAGTCTAACATATGCTACACTTTGTCATGCTGCATTGTGGCACAGCAATCACCATTATTCTCTTCACCTGTGAGTAGTCTGAATGTTTTTCTACGTACCTGACGTATATATGAATTTAAGAGCTGCCTAACCCAAGACAGATGAAAAGAGCATACTCAAATGTGGATTAAATACATCTGTTTATTAATTTAAGTTGTATTTTAGGACCCTAACCCACTTCATTACTCAAAGCTAACATTTACTCAGGTACAGAAAATTAACGCTCTCGTTGCTCATGGAGAGTTTGCAGCTTATTTATGAGGAACTTCTTATCTTCACCCTCCTAGAAAACAGAAAAACATCATAAATAGAATTTCCCAAATAAAAGAAATAGGGAGCAGATGCAGGAAAAGTGGTGGACTGAAAGTTTAATCTTCTACTTGCATTTTCAATCTGCTTCTGCAACATGACCATAACTCTTCTCTGGCCATCTCCAGCCTGAATGTGAATGTAAATAAGAAGTCTACGGGCAAAAACAAATCATGGTCAAAAACAGAATCAAAGCAACCAAGAAAAATGTCAACCAAACCGATTTACAGCTCCAAACTCACAGCAAAATGCCTGCCGTGGTGAAGAGGAACACGGGGCTCTCTAACAAGTTGTAGGCCCAGCTGAGCCAGGCCAGGCTGGGGTGGGATTTTTCTAGGCTGCTCTTCCACTCTTTGCCTGCCAGATACATACTGGGGAGCTTCCTGAAGGGTCCACAGCTGGATGACGGCTGTAGTCTGACAGACAGCAGCATGCAGAGAGCTTTTTAGGGATGTACAGTGGCTCTGGATGAAGACAGCTGATCACTGTCTGATCATTGTAACCAAGCGTATTGTTCAGTGGTTAGTACCGTCCGCAGTTAGAGACCTGTGAGCATCTCCTAACCAACCATAGGGCTGATGTCTCTTGCCCTAGCAAGCTAATGGTAACCCACCATAGCCAAAAGCCATCAAGCTAGATTACCAGCCTGTAGCTGCCTGCCACCCGTTCATACCTTTATCTAACACCTACACTATTGATTTTAGCTGTGTATGAGCGGGGGAGCAGGCTAGGCGTGCTGGACAGAGAGCTGTCAATCAAGCTGCTCATTAGCCACGTCCACACAGTTCCCGGATCAGTCTGATCAGCAGATTTTAAGCTGTGTTTTATCATATTTATCTCCTATATTCTTCATTCAACCTTTACTGGATGCCTAATATAACACTCCAGTGTAGTGTCACAGCAACATTTGAAATATTTTGCTCCTTTATTTCCTTGGGCTTTAACATGCTGATGTCTGCTAATGTCGATAAAGTGCTGCAAACCAGACTTAGAAGAAGAAGCGCCATCGTAAAACTGCCAAACAGCTACAAAACATTATTTCCAGTTCAAACATTTCCAACTACTGGCTCTCCAGAGCGGCTTGGTTATTACCACGTGTGAACTAACTTCTTTTTTACATGCCTGACAATGTGTGCCAGTTTTCCCTGCACTGACCCATAGGATTCAGGCTTAGAGATCTTAATTGGATATTCAGTTGAATCAGGGGAATTACAGCCAGAGAAAAGCACCACTGTGTAACTCCAAGACCTGGAATTGTGAAACACTGATGGTGCGTTATTGGGACCAATACATTTTAAGTCTATCTTAGTGAGTGAAAGCAAAAAACCTTCATACCTCCACATTGTGTATGTGATGCATGTAGCAGCTCCAAGGAATGAGGGAAAACAGAGGAGTGAGATGAAGACTGTTGTCATATGTGTGGTCCTCCACGCTTTCCTGGGTGCTTGGCAGTTCATGATCAAACTAGACTGTTAAAAGTATTGGACTATTATGCGATACAAATCAGTGTAGCATGTAAATCAGTGATCAATTATCTCTATGTGAGCATCATTATTCACAACAGATTTCCACATTACCCTTTTTAAATAAAATAAAAGGATCAGTTTCACAGCCTGGAAGGTGGGCAGCAGTGGGGAAAACAGAACTCCAAGCCTGAACAACAAAACAGAAGAGAAAATATATTAAAATTAAAAGTTTGCACGTTCGCAAAAGTTTATAATGTTGTTCATGTAGGTGGTAACATTACCAAGCAAGCGTCTGGCCATAAATGAGCTCCAAAACATTCCGTGCAATGTCAAATGCTGGCTTTTTCTTTCTTCCTAATACTCCCTGGGTGAAAACCCTGCAGAAGCCGTGAGAATGAGAAGACCAACTTCTTGTAATGGCATTTCTGAAAAGCTACAAGAACTACTTACCTCCAAAGGAAATTTCCAAAAATGGTGTACAGCACAGCAAATATCAGATCCACCAGTAAGAAACGGTAAAGCTCCTGTCCAACAAACGTCTCCCAACACTGATCACAAAAACGGAAAACAGTGCTTACAGAGAGAACAAGAAAACCTGAGCTATGCCAAAACTACGTTCTACTGTACTTTACAAATACTGAACCAATGAACGGCCTTCTAAAGGTGGCGTACTAGCTTTGACATACTATTTGGTATGGTAGCTTGTGGTTTTGGGCAACATAATGTACTCGTCTTTTTACATGCAAATTTATAATTTATAACTTTTTAAAACTGCAGTTTACCTTATGTTTATTTTCCCCAGATGAAACAGGGTAAAGCCATCGATAACAAAGAACACCGAGAGTCGTCACTTTCAAAAACAAATTCCTACCAAAAAAAAAAAAAANAATACAAAATATCCCACGACACTTGCAAAGGCCATATTTCTATGGTAAACAGTACATGTGCAATAAACTGTGTAGAAATGTGTTTTCTGTAGAAGATCTTTAGTTATATTCACCTAGAAATGGGGCTAAATGTGTCAGTGTGGCCAAGCTTTTGCATTATGACTGTATGGCAAGTATGCAACTGTGTACAGCTGCAACACAGTTGACATGCTTACGACTTTTTAAAAATAGTTACTTTTTTAAATAAGACAAATAATATTTGAAATTTTGGGAATGCATGCTCATGATTATTTTACAAAGACTATTTAAATTACATTTCTAAATCACACTGTGATGATTTGGTGAAGACCAGATGTGCAGAATTCAAAAAGCAAAAATGCAAATGCAGTGTACTGACCTTATAATAGCAACATAAATGCAAAGGCTAAGTGAATCATAGCTCTCCATCCATGCCACTATGCTGAAAACACTAGGCAGGAGATAATTCAGACCACACACTAGAAGCGGCAGTTCCAACAAATGCATGTCCATCCAACTGTTATCGCCCTATATATCAAAACAATGAAACAGAGAGAAAATGACACGGGGGCATTCGCATTGCATTACAATAGTTTAATCATTACAACATCAGCTAACCGGTTTCACGCCCGTATATATGTATTTCTAATCCCCAGAGGTGAAAAATAACTAATCTATTTCACGATCTTAATGGTGCTCTCTTAACAAGTACATTTTCCTCTGTAATGTTACTTTTATGTGTACAATTAAATCTTAAAACTTTACTTTTAATTCATTTCTAATAAGGACGTTACAGATGTTACAGGAAAAAAAGAAATGCGCACTGCAGGTCATAAAGCAATTAGAACAAAGCCCAGTTAAATTTAAAAGATCCAGTTATGAAAGCCAATCAGAACAGAGCTGCTCTAAGGCTAAAACACTCAAGCACTGATGAGTTCAGAGACATCTAGTTTAATGGAGAATTAAAGAGGAGACGGTTACCAGCACACACAGAAACAAAGAACATATCATTCACATATATGGTATTTAGCTGACGCTCTTATCCAGAGCGACTGACAACCGTGCTTAGTGTTCCGTCAGAGAATGTTTCCTAGCTAGTACAAGAAGGTTAGAGTCTAAAACCCGCCGTGAGCTCAGAGTTTGCCTGAGGACAGCCAGACATGACACGTCACTAGACAGGCTTTCAGATGGCTACATCCAAAGGTACAGTTCTGTATCTTAGGGGAACGTTTGGTCGTGACCGGACCTACACTGTGTGAAAGCAAAGCGTTCATAAGACTGGTAACTTGCTTGTCTGCCTGAACAGGGACTTGAACCCTGGACCCTCAGATTAAAGGTCTGATAATCTACTGACTGAGCTATCTGGGCCCTAAACCCAGCAGCCCAGATGGGATCCGAACCCACAATCCCTGGTTTAACAGGTCAGTGCCTTATCCATTAGGCCTCATCTATTAGACTTTTCCCCAATCAATTTTGAGCCACTTCTGTTGCTCCATTCCTCATTCCAGTGTAAACGGCAGCTGCTCAAATGACACATAAAAGTAAAAATCAACCCAACCACTTAAAAAAACATTAAGACATATGGCTGTGACTGCGGGGAGTGCAGAATAATGTGAGTGCTATGGGTAAACCATCTGCCACAGCTATGTTGTAAATAACGTCTATGAGGTGCCTAGCAAAGACTGGCGAGTGGTGTAATCGAAACCGACCTAGCATAGTTTGCAATGTGATTTCTGGTGATAAGCTTCTTTGTTTCTGCTGCATGTACAAACACTTCCTGAATAGGATGAACAGTAGAAAGTGGTGATGACTACCCACTCCACAGCCCAGAGTTCAGAGTTCATGTCTCCCTTACTTGTTTTCTGTCTTGAGGGAAGATGTAGATAGCAAACGCAGAGCAGAAAATGCAGGTCAGACAAATACCCCATGCAGTGCAGTGAAGAGCCATCCAGACCAGCCTGGCAGTCAGCTTTGGTTTCGGATTTCCAGTTTGAAGTTCACAAAGCATCTCCTGTCATAAAAACACTCACATTTAAAAGTACAAAAGCTTCACATGAAGTGGCAGCAAGATATGCAGTGGTGCTCCTCATACACCTGCACCAGCGCAACACCCACAAACATGTTACTACCACGTTGTGCTGAGAATGGTCCAAATAATCAAATAAATAGTATCTTAAATGATTTCTTGTTAGATAGGGGTGGAGGGGGTATTGCAAATTGTGTGGCGACAGGTGGGCTACAGTCAGCCATGTTAAGTGACCTTTTGTATGGGTACCCTGTGTACAACAAGAGCTGACTCACTGTATTTCCGTTATATACAGTTCACTGTATAACAGATGTAACATAATCCACATGACGGCACATGATTTACACATTTATACAGACGAACTTACAATCTAATCATGTTACAGAAGTAGAACGTAGTGTTAGGACTTTTGCCCAAATATTCTTATCGGTATAATGTAGTGTGCGTGCCCAGGCAGAGAGCTGAACCTCATTCAGCAACAGGGAAGGCCGCAGTGTGACCTGCTATGTTAAGCAACCTACTCAATGTTTATCATTTATACAGCAAATCAGTTATACAGCATTTTAACACTACTATATTATATGTATATAAGTGCTGATTCTACATTTAAAAACACCTACACCAAGCTTAGGTTTTAAGAGCTTTACATTTTAAGAGTGGCAGCTTGGCTATCGCGGCCTTGCAGTCTTTTTTTCAACCACATGTTAGTTTCAAATGCTATTTAAATACACAGCCAATTTGCATCTGTGTAGATGTGCTTTTGTCTTACTCAGACAAAAGTTCACTCACCTTTAGTTGTGTGCAGAGGTTCTCTGACTGCATTTGAACAGACATTTTCTTGCTAACCTTGAAATCCCAGGAGCTAAAGACCTTCAAAGCCAAGTTGCCCTGAGATTTTATCCCGTGGAAACTCCTCCCCAACGCCTTGAACACACTGTCCAAGATACACATATACGCTCACAGTCGTGGATCTTTTATTAATAAAAACACTTTTATTAATCTAGAGAAGCAAAGAACCTGACCTGTAGACAAGCATTATGCAGGTGACAAACAGACCTATCCCGATGGTTAGTAAATATGCCAGGCGTATGTTGTATGCCTCTGCATTGTAAGGCTCAGCGTTGGAGCTGCAGTTCATGCTCTTTGTATAGTTGTAGTAGCCATAAAACATAAAAGAGTTTTTAAGGAGACCCTGATGGGGAAAAGAAAAATAAATTAATTAATTAAATTTATTTAAATTGTTTAATTGTCCAGATATATAGCACAGAGAATTATTAAGTGCACTGACCCAACATTCTCCAAAAACACAGGTTAGTGTGCTGCGTGTCGCTGCTGCGTGTCTCTACTCTCTTCGTGCACACTGGTGGGTTGTCAGTTCTTATTCTGGAAACTACATGGCCATCTGCCAACCTTAGGCTGCCTCGCATTGGTGAAACGTACATGCAACTATTTACTGCTTGTAAGTGAACCACAATTTCTGTGCACAATTTATAAATAATCAAAAAGTTGCATGTAACACATATTTATTATTTCACTTTTCAAGATGAGTTAGTGTTGATCATTTATGAATCGCTCTAACTATATAAAATCATCTGAAATGTGTTATTCATCCTATACTTGCATATTCATATTATTTTTTATGTTGGGAGAAGACAATCTAATAACTTATAAGTCTAATAAGGACTAAGTCAAATAGGTTAGCACTTGCCCTAAAAAGAAAACACTTATTTGAACACTTAGTGTTTATTTACTAAACTTAACAAATCTGAGGGAAAATAAAACATCAAATGTGGCCTGTGGAGAAGTAATGGCACATTTCATATTTTTAGTTCTGCACTAAGACTTGACCTGATAGGCTAACAAAAGGCGCAGGTGACCTTTCAAACGGCTGTCCTGTTAACTTTAACCACCTAGTGGCTAGCTAACTGGTTATCAGTTAATAAGCAACATTATTACACAAGACCATGGCCTGCTTTATTGGTGCTTCATTACTATTTAACATTATCATGTGATACATTTAATACCATGTTTAAATAGCATTTTGATTGGCTGATCCATGAAACCTACATTGAATGAAACACAGTTTGGATGGCTTTAGCGTTTGTGGCTGAGTTTCAGTTAATTGTCGAATGACTTGAAGGAAGCTCCACATTACATGAAGCACGTGATGATATAAAAGCTTCACCATATATGGCTAATATCTTGGAGAATGTTGGCTCAGCAAGCCATGAAAAGTTTCAAAGTTTGTCCTTACGGTGCCAGTAAAAATGTTGAGGCCCGTGAAACTGGTCTTGCTGCCACTTTGATGTGGAGAGTGGATTACTTGAGGCAGGACCAGGAAGAGGACGATGATCAGAGAGAGGAAGACGTTATACTTTAGGAGAGTCCTGAGGAAGAGGAAATAGGAGAGAGCTCCAGTCCCAAAGCGTCCGCTCACCTGCTTCAACGGCCCATGCCAAAGGTGTATGGAGTTTAGCAAGTAATGCACACCCTGTCGGGCAGCGCAGAGGCTCTGTGAAACACACACACACATACGTGTTCATGAAAGCAATACTTGAATGTATTAATGCATCTTCTAAGCCACTTATCCTTCTGGGTCACAGGGAGACTGGACCCTTTCCCAGCGTTCACTAGGTGGAAGGCAGGAAACACCCTGGACAAGCCATCAGTCTATGGCAGGGCAGACACACAGACATATAAACACACTCGCACACCCACACCTAGTGGTAATTCTGCATCTCCAATTCACTCCAATTCACCCGACAGCATGTCTTTAGACTGTGTGAGGTAACCGGAGCGCCCGGAAGAAACCTATGCTCCACACAGAAACGACCCCGCCACAGCACTTCCCACTGCACCACCAGGTCTTCCCCACATGCATACCACGTTTTAAATACTTTATAGAAGATTTATAGAAGATCCAGTAATGTCAAATAGATGCTACCCTAAAAATGCTAATGAACGAAAATGGTAATTGCGTGCTAATGCGTTGCCTTTCCCACTATAAACAAACTCACCTTTCTAAGGCATGCTTCAAAGTTGCCACTTCTTGAGTCTTTCACTGAGAAAACCTGACCCCCTCTCTCCTGACAGGCCCGTGCACTGGAAAAAGAATTGAATTGGAAAGAGAAAAAACCGACACCATTCCCTCACTGTGTTTTCACTCTTTAAGGGCCGTAAGGTTTTATTATCATACCTGAGTTCACTTTTCTCAGTTAGACTTATGGGCATCACACGCAGCTTATGCGCACACTCATCAAGAGACAAAGCCCGCAGGGTCCTCAGCAGATCCCTCTTCTGGGGTGCTGCGTACACATCCAGACACCCACACACACACGTTAAAAGATTAACATAAGCCAGCATACAGATTGGCCTAGTCACCTCTAAATATAGCAAGCGCTACGTGACTGTTTGCAAACAATTGAGGTAAAATGTGAAAAGGGCTGCACAGTAAACGGTTTCTTACATTATGTTACAGTTGCAAGATGCAGAAATCACAATACTAGTACTTGTAAATGCAATATTTTGTCCTAGAATGCAGGTTTTTTGGTATAATATGTGAGCATTAACTTTAGTGCTTAAATGATGCCACCTCATATCCATGCACAGATTGTTTGTAAATGTTTCCTGACCCTCATGAATGAGGCGTTCTTGAGACTCCATGTCACTGGCTCTATTGTTGGCTCTGGAGACCTGGGATCTATCTCTCTCAGAAGCGTGGGCCCACTGTGAGAGGACATTTGCGTCACTCCATCCTTAAAACAGGGAAAGAAGCCTTTGTAATCTGTTACGTTAAAGACACAAACAATAATAAAAATGCTCATATTAATGAAAATAAGGAATAACGAACGCTATCTTACTGATCGAACGACTTGGCATGGATGACAGCACCCTCTGAGTGGCAGCAGACCACTTATTCCTGGTGAAAGCTCTTGTCGGCTCGGCTTCATCTATGTGGGCTGGACCAACAAGTGGGCAGAAATCACAGGGTTTCTGTTAATATTTGCTCGGACCTAAAACGTATTATAGTGGAGTCCACTAACTTTGTCTTTCTTAATATTTCAGGATTCTCAAAAAATTGTATTTAAAAAAAACTTTGCAATGTTATTTCGACAACAACAATTTTTTCCCAAAGGCCGGTGGGTCCAAACTTTTTGTCTTGAGGGTCAAGGTACAATTTTGTGATGGGCAAAAAGACAAGAACATGTAAATAAAGAAGGTAAGTAGGTGTTAAATCTGTTTTATAACACTCTGCATTCTTACTGACATACACAAATAGCTCACCGGACAAAAACGTGTGACTGAAACCTGTGACTGAAACGTACCTAATATCCTGTAATACCTCTACGAGCATGAATAACAGCTGTGATTCGATTTCTGGCCAAGTTTCTGGATGTAGCCACGTCAACGTTCAGACACTCTTACATCAAAGAATTGGTCAGTTGGTCCAGATTTGGTGGATGCCTTCCCTGACACAATTCCAAGGAGAATTCCCTGTAGACTGGGATTTTATCCACTGCTGGTAGACCCGTATGACCGTACGCTTCCATACACCTGCAGATTCAGCTACTTCCTTCACACTATGGTCTTTGGCACGCCCAAATGCAGTCACTCCTTTTAGCCAATCATTAACATCTGCTCTGGAGCCATTTTCCACACATGGAACGAGACATTCCCTGCACTGTACCACCTCTTCCCAATCTATGAATCCCATCACACATGACACAGGTATGTATAGTCTGATCATCTTTCTGAAACACCATCTGCAGGAGCCTGAAGTTACTATTACTGTAAACATGCAAGGTGAGATTTTTTTTTGTCCAGGGAGCTTATGAATGGTGTTATTATAATAAGATCAATATTATTCATTTTAAAGAGAATAAGAATTTGATCATTTATAACTGCCATAATAATCTAAATAAAAATCTATCATTGTGTGATGGGGTGGTCTTAAAATAATCATTGGCATGCCAAATCAATTGTGCTCATAGGCCAACTGCAGCCTGGCAGCCCTGTTCTGTGGCGTTACTCCAAGGAATTCTGTTTGGCACTTCTGTTTTTCAGATTGCGTAATGTTTATAGAACCATACATACTGCCTTGCCCCCCCAGAAGGTCCATCTCAATCGTCTCAAAGTCTTCATCCATATCAGAACAGCTTTTACGGCCATTGTCCTCTGGTGGGTTGTCCTCTGACCATCTGCAGGGAGAAGGTAAACTGAGTGATGAATTAAGAATATCCAATAAATGGTTTAATGTGAAAGGAGCAACTAAAAAAATAGATACTTTATAAATAACATCAAAGGTGAAAGTAATGAATTACACTTACAGTGACAATTGCCTTTTCCCTGTAACGGTACTATTTGAGTAAAATTACATCCCTTTACCTTTACGTACATCAAATACTTTCACTTCACTGCTTTACTTTTTAAATAACATTACAGAGTAAAATGAATTGAGTGTCTCAGCTCATAAACCAATTAGAGACCAAAACAGAGCAGCTCCCAAAACACTTGGGAAACTGACTGTATCCAAGCAGACATCTTCATTCTATCTCAGATGATCTCATTACTAGCAGCTGCTAAATCTGCCTCCCAAAACAGATGTGAGTCTATCACAACTTCCTCAAATCTAGCTTGCTTCCTCAAACTAAAATTGAGTTGTGATAAACTCACATCTGTTTTGGGAGGCAGATTTAGGCAATACCTGTATGCTGCTGTGTTTACTCTATTAGCCTTACTCTTATTATTAATCTATTTATTAAACTATAAATATATTCAAATCTGTATGTATTGTATTACATGTGATTGTCAGCTATTGCTTTTTAGCAGATGTTAACCTACTTATTATTAGTTATTAGTTACACTGTTTGCACTATAACCTGTTACATAATAATATAATAAATATCTATATTCTTTGGTCACTCTGTAGTTGTTTTAAGCTTTCTGGCCTGATCTAATCAGGATGCGGATGGACTATGAAGCTTGTTTGGTCGTGCACACGGTACATAACAAGGATCGGCTGACATTAATAAAGATCCACCTGATATATCAGGGCATCACTCAGCATAGTATAAAAGGCAGATTGCTGTAATACTTGTGTAATCCATTCACAGTTTTGCCTCTTAAACAAGTTATCTGTGCTTTTTTAATGTAGACTTAATTAAACATTGAAAAACTCCAAACTATTTCATCTGAAAAAGATAAACTAGGGAGTCCCTACAATCATCTAACCATGTAGTTTAAATCCTGTCCCTTCCACAGTTTACAAAAAGATGTGTAATTGTGCACTACTAGAGCGTACAGTGAGTAGTCTCAGGAATACTAAAGCCAAACACCATATTAAACATGATAGAAAATGATTTTATTTTAAATATATTTTCTATCATGTTTAATATCACGTTTGGCTTTAGTTTTGTCTGTACAGATTATTTTCAATTCATGTCGCCAGTCAGCTCAGAAATATTTTCAGGTTGTGCCGATGTACAAAAAAAGTCATTTCCAATACGCTACCTATTTACTATTATTTGAGTAATATTCTTTGCTAATACTTATTATGGTAACCTGAAAAAGTCAGTGAAGAGAACTGAACATTCCAGCAATAACACAGAAATCATGGGATCCATCACAAAGATAAAGGTAATCAACATAGAAACACAACAGCATGTATAAGTAGCAACAAAACAGGGTATGTGACTTGGTAAAAGTACTTCCCATTACAGAGATAGCTGAAAGACAGGTCATAAACTGTGACCGTTGTGGTCAAGAGGCAAAGAACATAACGTCCTTTAGAAATGTAGAAAACATACAAAATACTTTAATAGTTATAAAGCCAAAGATGCTGAGTGGAATTAATTAGGATGTTCTAACTCACTCAGAATGCAGGTATGTCTGGCAGCTGTCTGACACATTGCTGACACTGCAAGCCATCGCAGCGAAGTAGTGAAAATTTCCCTGTGCCTCTGTGCCGTCTTAGGTTCTTCCCCACCCCCACCTCATACGCACACACATTCACACATGCCTATCTATACTTCTGTGCTCAGCCATCTGAGAAGGAGTCTGACTGTTGTTAGCTCTTGTACATGGTGGAGCAGCTAAACATCCAATGGCAGGATGCCAGCTAATTTGTAACTCTCATTTTGTCATTTTAATTGTAAATGTTGAGACTGTGACCTCCTGATTCCATTTTACTGGAGGAATCCTCAGGCTGAAGTTAAAGCTGTTGCTTTAGGCTCTGATATTCCTCTACACTGATACAACTCTGAACTGAAATGATGCCTTGGTGGAGTCTTCTGTGAGACTGCCTCCATGCTGACTCATGTTACTTTATGGTTCATTCAAAACAAAGCTTTTTTGAACTTATCTGTCCATTCCAAAAATGGAACAGTATGCACAGTATTGTACACAGTATGCATTATGCAGGTTCACTGGATAAAAGTAAAAACACCTTAAGTTGAGAAATCTTACAGCAATCTCATAACAAGCAATAATTATATTTAAGGGTTTTCACTTGCTATTTTTGCATTGAATGTACAGCAGGCATGTCTGACACAGCTTGGTGGCTTTCTTGCCAAAATAAATTTGGCTCAGCACAGCAGTTACTACGTCTATGGTGTTAAAGGATGTGGTAGAGCAGAAAAACAACGCTGGTCATCTGTAGAGCCTTGTGTGCTAAAGTAGTTCCTCTTTACCAGTGTAGCAGTATGACACTGCCATCTGAAGGAATCCAGCCACACTACACATTAAGTGGCTGGAACCATAATCCATCTGATGTTCAAAATATTCCTTACTCCTGAAAGTTTGGGTAATGCAAACTGGTCCAAGCACTATGACATGATCACTCGGCCTTCTTTAAAGAGCTCCAGGTCTTATATTTCTGTTTCCTTTGTGGATATTGAATGTAAGTAATAATTACAGTCTGTGCCCTTAAAGACACTGTGCTTGTAACTGTGCTTGAAGGAAGCTGATAAGTAAAATGTGCAGTGATGTGTATTAGGAAGTAAAGTGTTCTGTTGCGTCATTTTCTCAGACTTGCAGTACATGTTTTGTCATCCAGCAATTGTGTGCACTGGTACAAATATGTGCTAGTTGATACAGCAAGCATACTGAGCTACAAGGTGAAAAAGTAGGCACACAGTTAGGTGTGGCTGTGTGGGAATGGATTGGCATTCCATACATCCTAATAGCTCCCTGCGAAGTGGACTGCACGTAGTATTAAGACATTATAAGGGTATTCCAAACCACAAGGAGTTAAAAAGGAACTTCAGACGGTTTAACAATAATCAGGAAGTTGATAGAAAGGTTAACACATCAGTCATCACATGTCTCTTAAAGATAATCCAGCAGCAAGTCAGCTGGTGGATCATCTGGAGGGGACCTAAAGAAGGGTGCAGAGCAGTGCAGGCCCAAATGAAAGAGTACCTGAACATGTCACAGCTCACTTATGTATGTGTGTGCTATTAGTTTTTTACAGAGCAGTTTCTGTCATTTTCCATTAATTTGCTCCTTGAATGTATATGGATAGCAGCCGTTCGCACTACATATATTACCAGTCATTCGATAAACTATGTAATGGAATAATGCAGTACAATTTCAAGCCCAAATCTGAATTCCTGACTACAAGTAAACAAGCTATGGCTAGCTAGTATTTCATTTCAAAATGTTTTTATTCACGAATTAATGCGTTTTTCTTTTTTTTTACCAAGGTTACTGTAATAAACTATGGCAAAGGCCAACTGATGAAATCAGTTACTATGTTACTTCGTAAACCATGTCAGAAAACCATACAGTAGCTACCATGGTGAGTGAGGCTATGGTGAACGCTCAAAAAAGACAATAACAATAGATTTATTATAAAAGATTTATGTATATTTATTACTTTCCTCCTCGCAGTGGCTTTGCCAAGGATCAGGCAGGGATACGTTATGAATTATGGCCTCATTGTATGAACCTATAGCTCATTTTTATATTAAAAATTTTGGCAGTAAAAAGAGACCCATGGTTACAGACCAGTAGCCAGACTCTTAACACACCCCTGGGCTAGCTTCAGTTCTGGAGTAGCAGAGTCGGCTTGTAGATGACGTGATAGCTACATTCAAATAGACTGCATGCCTACAGCCTTTGTGTCTGGAAAATACACTTGTGGACTCACTTCAGAGTTGGTAGCTCCCCAAAACAAGCTCAACATGAGACGTCTGCCCATCTGCTCTCCTTCCAGGTCTTTCTAGAACTTTCCAGTGTGTTTTTAATTCACAGGTAAAATGCAGCCATATCTGGGGGTAACTCCAGCTGAGACAAGCCACCAAGGGTGACATCTGGTGACCCGTTTTTTAGGCTTATTAACGTTACATCTATCAAAATATTCCAGTGAGTATAATATGCTTTTTCTACATATCACAGTCATTTATGTCACATGATAGCCCAGATTAGGATGGTAAGATTCCTGTGCTTTACACTTACACTTTTATGTATTTGTTCTGCTTTCAAGTGATTTTCAACATCAGTTTCTCCCTAACATCACCAACGCCAGGCAGCTTGTTCAGTTTACTAGCGAAATACAGCATTTGTAACATGTTAGCAGTTTCTAGCAGTACTGCAGGTACTTTAAAACCTCTGTTTGGTGTTTTCAGTTTCAGGTCCCAAGATAAGTTCCCAATTTAGGTTCAGGTTTTGAGTTTAGGGCCTTCAGATGGAATTCCTGAGAGTTTACAGGGAAACACAGTCCTGCAATGACTAATGAGTACGTAACTTATGATCCCATCCAGCTCCTCTCTCTCCCCTCTGGCCCCCTCCGTTCTGTTGTTAATGCTATGGAGTTTATATTATATAATAATTCTTTATTGTGTCACAGAGCTGTGAAAAACAGAATACAAACGGTTCAGGTATTATCTTAGTCAAATATAGCCCCTAGCCAATTGTATTATTTTTAAGATTTTTAAGGATGTATTTAGTGTATACAACATAACCATAAATAGCGACGTTCATGAAAATACCAAATGGCACAATACGTGCATGTTTATCTAGTTTACAGAAGTAATACATATTGTTTATGTGCTCATTTAAAATAATAGTATTATGTAATAAAGTAATCTCAACACTGATAGCAAAGCAAATGTTGATCATATACTTATGAGAAACAGCTGTGGGCAGCTGTGTGCATGTATTTGTTTCAGTATTTTAAGCTGTTTTCAAACTCATAGCTCATTCATCTGCTTTGCTTACTTGACCCTCTTGCTTCAGGCCCTCGGTGTCTAAACAAAATTAAACAAATGGTACAATGTACCAAATGGAACAACTGTCAGACTGACCTTTTTCAGTGCAGCACCGTGTATCTTCACTCAGGAGCTTAAATTAAACTTTATCTCTCTTTGAAGCCTCCATCATTACACATCTATGTCTACAGGTGGGCTCTAACAGCATATCTCTGCCATCCACAACTCCTGGGCAGATTACGAAGTATAGCACCAGCTGTTACCACTTTGGAGACAATCAGAACGATGACTCTTCACTGGGAGATGCCTGTTAAACTGGGCTTGGACTGGTTCCCTGCACGGCGTAATGATGTCTGATTATTAGTGCAGGGATATCCCAATAAAACGTAATCCAGTCAGAGGGACTGTGTGTTGACAAATTGGAGTGCAACACAAGATATCTTGATTCATGTGCTTGTCCCGGACATCCACAGAACACACCTATAAAACAGTGTGGTCGCAGGTGGCGTGTAGCACAAACAGACTGATAATAAAAAATGTTTTCTGTTCAAATAAAATAATGTCATCATTCAAAAAGTGTAGTTTTACATAAATGGCAGACATCTATCATTCACAAAGCGCTCTCAGAGAACACTGTGGTCAGGTAGCCTGGCAAAACCTTTGGCCACAACCTTCACTTCCTCATATGCTGCTGCAAACCTAATTATGTGGTCACAGCGGTTCAAGGGAGACTATGTGATCGCCCCTGTTAAACAGAACACATGGTGTTCAGGCAACACCCTCAGGGAAGTGTTTAGGGGGCTGTCATTTAGACGGTAACCCAGCCTCATATCACATTGTCTGACAACATAACTGTACCAGGCTCACTTGTGTGCAAGCGCTGAGCTTTACAAGGTAATGATAATACTCTCCACCACCCAAAGAGGACGACAGTCCTTTATAGGGAGACGATTAGAACAGATCAGAAATCTCTCTTTCCTGATTTTGAAAGATTGTTTGATTAAAAAGTATTGCTTATTCTACAGGCTTATTAGTTATTAAAATACATTTTGAGATTAAAAGAGCAAACAACGTAGTCACAATGAATTGCTTAAATGCTTTTTAAAGTTTAGTTTGCATATACGTTATGGACTAAGGCGTGAACAGTACACCGTGAAACTTCAACAATGTTTACATAATACCTCCCTCAAAAGGAAGGTTAATTTGGTTCTCCATAATATGGGACCCTTAAGGCTTTTATGGGAGCTCAATTTCAAAAGCTGTTTTTCTTTCCCCACAATGTTTTGTTTTGATCTTGACTGGGTCCAAAAATGGTATAGAGATTTGTTAATGTTAGTATTAAAAAAACTGTATGAGCGTCATATCAATAATAGCAAATAAATGTAAATAATGTCAAATAAAGAAAAAATGCTTTTATATTCTTTGAAATCTGGCAACCTCGAACTGAAGCTATTCTTTTACTGAGTAAAGTAAAACACACTACACAACATCAGACCCATATAAAAACATACATGCACATAATTACATTTGCTAGGGGATATATAATAACTACTAAAAATCTTACGTATATGCATTCTTGAAGAGTTTTAATAGCTTTTTGTTTTAAAAAGGACTGTATTAATTCAATATACTGTTTCATCTCCTTTTCAGGCCTTTTGTACACTTATGAATATAAACTTAGTAAATGATCTATCATGTATGTACGTGTATATTTAGCTCTGTGGTTTTCCAAAAGGCCATCTAATACATGTTTCCACGTTGATCGATATGTATCACCAGCTTCATGAACAGTAAGGGGCTGAACTGAAGCCGGCCGTTAGCTGAGCTGAGTTAATGACGTGTACTTCCTGGAGGGGAGGTGTGCGCTGCTTTCAGGAAGCAGGAGTAAAAGTAAACAGCAAAGTTTTGAGGCAGTGAGAAAGCTGTGCAGTTTGACGTCTGACAGTTGTTAGCATTGCTGGAAAATGGAAAGAAGTGCCTACGGCGCGTCTCTGGCTGGCGGCTCTTTCGACTGCGAGAGCTTCATCAAGCAGCCCCACACTATCCTGCGCCTGCTGAGCTGGGTGAGTGCTTTCAACATCAAAGCCTTTACTGGCTAGTTAGCAAATGTGCTAGCTTGAGTCATCAGCATTCCAGCGAGACGCGACGTTACCAGCCAAAACGTCCCCGTACAGAATGATATTAGCATACGTCTAGAAATGACAGCCTTGCATTGTCATGGCGTTAAAACGGTTCACGCAGATACGATCTCTGTGAGCAGTGAACTCTTATCTAGCTAAATGTGAGCAGGTAGAGAGCCAGCTGCTAGCTAGTTGCATGAGGTTACAAGGAACTGAAAGTTTGGAGCAGCCAAGCTCACATGTAGCATTTCAAACTTGTTCAAAAGTCATTAACTGAGCTAAACTAACCGAACATCAAGCGAGTGAATCAGGGTGAGACTGTGACCTGGCTCCTGTAACTGTAATAAGCTGTAATGTTCAGACCACAGCCAGTCATTATGGATTGATGACTCACCTGTAGCCTATTGGATATTGACTTTGGTGTAGAAGCTGGGCCTACCCTGAGGATAGGAAAGCATGAGGATTCCCGGTCTTGGTCCTGGAGCAGTCCCATATTTGGGAAGGAAATGCCCAATATTCCCACCTGCCTTCAGCTCATCAACTATTACTGAATCTTTAATGAAGTGAAAATGAAAGAGCAGAGAAAAACATGCAGAGCAAGGCTGCTCTACGCTCCAACCCAAAAAAGGTTCTGTGCAATACCAGCAAAAAGGTTCTTTGACAGTTTTGGTACTGTGTAGAACCATTTTTAAAAGGTTCTTCAGTGAACCTGTTTTTTTTTCCATCCACTTCGGCATGCAAAGAACCATTTGTGCATTCAGATGGTCTGCTGAGTTGTCGCGGTTCCTTGTATAGTATATTTACTAAAGTCCATGTAATAATATGAACTTTAATATTTTAAGGATGTGATATTACTAATTGATCCTGTTTGCAGATTGCTACTGATAAATGTATTTATATATTTCATTCACAAAAATGGAACATTAAAAAGTTCCTCTTAAAGTTTTGCTCTTGCAGCTGTTCCTGAAACTACACTGGCTGTGTGTCCATGAGTTGGCTTTCAGATACAGTCTGGTTTCTTCAGAATGGATGAATGGGCCGCTTAATACTTCCTATTCATGCAGTTGCAGGATCAGTTTCAAAGTGTGCTTGCGCATTAAGAGATAAATAAAGAAGCAAAGAGCAAAATAAAGAACAGTTTAGGACTGAGTAGAGTAGGATTGAACTATGAATAGTTTTTATTTTTAATCGAAATCGCAATTTAAAAGCAAGAGCTGCAGTTTTAATTATAGGCTAGTTTATCAAAACCGTGTCTAATATGGGGAACATTAACGTAATATCAGAGCTTGTAAACTGCCTGTAGATGAGATTAGACCAATCAGAGGCAGCCAAACAACTATGTGCTGTGACATCACAACCACAGGACTTCGGGTCCCAGAAAATAATTGCGATTAGATATTCCTCCCAAATCGTTCAGCCCTGAAGTAGAGCGTGTTTTGGTTCTGAGGAAAAGACCATCTCGGGTTTTTATGTGTCATGCATCATTTAACCTGACTAGTTTCTGTAGTTTGACCTTGAAATGTTTAAATGTCACTACTATGTTCCATTCTGTTGAGCTTATTCCTTTCTTTCTGTTTCTCAGCTGTTCTCCATCGTGGTTTTTGCCACCATCACTGCAGAGGGCTTTATTAACACATCTGAACAATCGGATACAAAATGCATATTCAACCAAAATGACAGCGCCTGCAGTTATGGAAGTGCAGTAGGAATTCTAGCTTTTCTGGCATGTGTGGCCTTCATTGTTTTGGATGCTTACTTTCCTCAAATCAGCAATGCCAAGGACAGAAAATACATTGTCATCAGTGATCTTGCCTTTTCTGGTAAGGGACTCTTATTGTTACCATGCCGATCCATCATATTACAGATGTATATGTGTGCACATCAGATATATCCAGATGATTGGTATTTCAAAGTACAGGTAGTAGTTTTATTCTTGAAGTTCAACAGCAGTTCATTATGTCTTACACTTCCCAGATCCCTGTTCACGAGTAAGAGCTGTTTTCTGTACACCTCCCTCTCTCTTATGTTGACTTTGTCTTTCCTTTCTTACTAGGCGTATGGACGTTCTTGTGGTTTGTATGTTTTTGCTTTCTGGCCAACATGTGGTCACATACCGCTAAAACTGATGGTATCTCAGGAGATGCTGCCCGAGCTGTGATAGCCTTTTCTTTCTTCTCCACCATCAGCTGGGTGAGCACCATATTGTCCTGCAGTGCATGTGGTTGAATTCCCGTGCTTGATAAACTCAAACAAACCGTCTCTTTCTTTGTCCCACTAGGCTTTGCTTACCTTATTTGCCTATCGACGATATCGCCAGGGCATGGATGACGTCGGTCTGGACTACACCGATCCTTCACACGGCCAAAACACCCCGTACCCCCCCTACCCCAATGCTCCAGAGGGCTACCAGCAGTCCCCTTTCGCTCACAATCCCACAGGCGATGGAAGCTATCAACCACCAGCATACTAGACCACACTGAGGCTTTGCACACCGAGGTTGAAACAGTCAACAAAGTCAGTGAGCTTTGTCAGGGTGCACTGACTCTTGCACTCCATTCTTTAACTGGGCCTGAATGCAAAAAATAATAATCCAGATTTATATTCCTCATTTCCATTTTCCACTTATGAGCTTGTGAAAGGCCAACATTGACCCTAGGTATCTTACATTGCCTTGGTATCTTTAATCGTTTAATTACGTGCCTGCTATCGACAATCGGGATACTGTCTGATCTATATAGTTCTGGTGTGTTGTCTTTACTGCTAAATACTTAAGTGCCAAAATAGACCTTGTGTAATCTTGCCTATTGAAAATGACTTGGATTCTGTATTGAATTCTGCTCCGTATTAAAGCAGACGTATGTAAGGTCAGACCTTAAGACAAAGGCTGCTTCATGAATGTTACTGCAGGTTGAGCAATGCTCCACTATATGCTGAAAAGAAGCAATAAATACAACACATTGTATATGTTCCGTATGGTTACATGATGGATTGAATGAAAATAACTTGATGACAGTTGAATTATCTTTGAAGCTCTGATACTAAATTGACACCATGTTTAAGTACCAAATGTACAGAGAAACAGGTTTACGCACATAATGTTTTGGTTATTTTGTGTTCATGGGAATTAGATATTTTGTAAATTTACATTAATATGGCAGATTGATTTAATAGAAGGTAGGAAGTACTGCCTAATCAACTACTGTAAACCAATGCTTTAATATCAGCTATAATTAATGTGCACTTGAATATGCCTTGTTTTTTCTCATATATTCTATGCAGATGATTTGTTTCTAAGATGTAAACGGTGATTGCTAAAAGACTTTTATAATCTTATCACAAATTTTGTTTTTATTTGCATAAGTGTGTTGTTTTATACCATTAAGCCAAATTTGTGACTTCTACCTCTGATTATGAGAATGTGCCTTAAAGTCTTTAAAGTACCAATGCTGTTTTTTTTTTTTCATCAATCATCATAAACAGCAGTTTTTTCCAAATTGCAGAGCATGGGTTCTCTCTCTCGCTCTCGCTTTAAATGAGAGCACAATGATTAATTAAGATTTTTATTAAAACCACTAAAGGAATAGTATTTGTTACATGTATTACAATTCCAGAGTGTTTTGATGAGTTACGTATTTCTGTAGTTTAGCTTTTGCTAAAAACTGTAGGCATTGGTTATGTGCACATGAGCTTCTAAATAAAGACTGGGTTTTGAAGTCAAAGGGGAGGTTTGATTTTTTTTAAAAAACATATTCTGCATAATTAAATGCAGTGTAAGTAAGATCATTGTGAGTGGTTTGATGTGAAATTCAGCATTAAAAAGTACACAATGCAGGACTTCACATCAAAGTACCGTGATGATAGGCCTCTTAGAGATACCCAGCTGGTTGTGATTACACTGCCCGAGGCACTGTTTCATGGTAGTATTCAGATAAGCTTTTATAAATATGTACACCAGTCAGCCATAGCATTAAACCACCTCAGTGTATCTACACTCTGATCCAGGTTATCAGCTCCACTTACCGTATAGGTGCACCTTGTGCAATTACAGACTGTAGTCCGTCTGTTTCTCTGCATACCCCCGCAGTGTTGTGCTGGTGTGAGTGGACCATCACCCCCACATCAGTGTCACTGCAGTGTTGAGAATGATCCACCACCCACATAATACCTGCTCTGTGGTGGTCCTGTGGGGGTCCAGACTATTAAAGAACAGGGGGATAAAGTATACAGAGACACAGATGGACTACAGTCTGTAATTGTAGAACTACAAAGTGCTCCTATACAGTAAGTGGAGCTGATGAAATGGAGAGTGAGTGTGGATATAAGGAGGTGGTTTTAATGTCTCGGCTGATGGGTGTATATATACTGTTACGTTGATAGTAGTGGTCCACTCTCTAGTTTAGGCTGAATGATGTATTAGAGTTAAATGAGATCTTCAGCTCTGTAATGATTCAGCAACAAAAATGGCAATTTACTAGTGAAAGGGTTTGTCTTTTACCATAGATTGCAGACATGCTCGACTCACTGGTGCAGACTACTATACCATCAGCTGACACCATTATTTGTCATCATACTATGGGCAGGACATGCATTATGGCCCATTGAAGTCACATAAATAAAGAATGGACGTAGTTTTATTTGCCTACTGCTTAAACTATACATTGTACCAACACAAACCCGTAGCCAAATGGAATCATCAGACTCTCCTCTATCAGAAAACAAGAGAATTTTATATCAAACAAGCGTCACTGAACATGTAGGAGTCGCTCATACTATTTGCAGAACATGCCTTATGGCCAGTTGCAGTCACAATAAAAAAGAATGGACGTAGTTTTATTTGCCTATTGCCTAAATTATACATTGTATCAACACAAACACAACACAAGCCAAATGAGATTATCAGGTTCTCCTCTGTCAGAAACATTTTCTTCTATAATTAACAAATTATCTTATTTTAAAATATATTACAACATTCTAGGTGATTTAATTTAGTACATATAATTTATATTTTTAGGAAAAAACCCAGAAAAATAACAAAGAAAATAACAGAGAAAAAGTTCCCCATGTAAAAAAGAAACACTTGAAAATCATATGAATAGTTGTGAAATTCAACATCCATACAGTAAATATTGTACCTCTGGCTTGTTATTCTGTCTTGCATGCATTCTGCACTGGACGTGTGTTTTTTGTGGGTTTTTGTGTACCAAAAATGACCATGTGCAACACTCGCTATAACTTCATTATGAGTGGGAGGGGCTAAACTGCTGTAGGCTGAATAGGTGGATATATACAAATGAGTTGGAGAAAATGAGAAACAATGTGTTGAAAGTAAGTGGTTTTTTTGTTTTGTTTATTTTCCATATGTGGACTGTATGGACTGGGGAGTGAACAGTATATTTTAAATTGTGTAATTTGTTAATTGTGTAAACAGTGTTTACATTTCATACATTAGGGCTGCACAAAATTGGAAAAAACTGACACTACATTATTTTTTCCCTGTATTGTGATATATAAAAATATTCAGGAATTTCCACCAGATGACTTGACTCTTCTCTGTGTATCCTCTGAGAAGCCTTAAATCAGAGTCCAGGAACCGTGCAAGCTTTTCTTTTGTATCAAGCACCAAAAAAAGTTGCAGCATGAAGTGTTTCATTTCATTTGTCTTACTTGACATTGCACATCCTGCAGTGTTAGTATTGCACATTGCGATGACGATGCTGACATGATATATTGTGCAGCCCTATTTTTAAACTTGCTTTAATATAACAATGGATATTTTAGTTGTCCATGATATGGGACCTTTAAATCAGTTGTGCTGCTGATTGAATTTAATAAATCCATGAGATTGCTGGGGAAATCTGAAACCAAACTTTGTTGTTATAACTAGCTAATAAGACATGATCTACATTTAAAAGAATACAGTTACTTTATAGTGTAGTTATGTTTATTTACATATATTACAATGAAATACATTGACATACCAAAAATTATGGGATAGCAGTATGATTATGAAATGGTGTTACTTCAATGGATATCTTGGGAACAACCACACCTGTGTAAGTTGTGAGGTGTTATCTTGTGAGTGAGGTTGAACGCTGGCCAGCGTGTTCATGGCAAAGCAATGTGGATTTTCAGAGTTGGATTGAGGCATGATAGCGGAATGCCTTTTTTGGGCTCACGTCGGGCAAACGTGCTGGCCACACCACACGTCGGAATCTTTCCTGCCAAACCTGATTAGAGGTGTGTTTTCTCTCGGATTTGCAGCCTATGGTTGGGCCATGCTGTTCTGAAAGTGCCATTTCACTTTTGCCTTCTGTCTTCCCCATGTTTCTGGTATTCTGGTTTCGCCAGGCCTGTTTTTTTGACTGCTCTTCCAGATCCTCTTTTTGTGAATAAACCCCAAACCTTTCTAGATATCTGCAAGTGTCTGGTTGTTTGCATTACACAGGGCTTCAGGTAATTGATTTAAATTTGTACATAAGTTGCGCTTCAACAAAATATTACACAATTACCCCCAAAACCATTATTGTTATAATAACCATTAACCGTCATTGTTAAAATGTTAAAAGTAAACAAAGTCAGTAATTACATTGGATTATGTTTTATTCACATACAGCTGGTGTACATACTTGAATCAAGTATATTCAAGTGATATTTTAGCGAATATCTAATTGCTCAGCTGTTTAATGATTACAAACGTCTTTGTAGGCACATTTAAATCTAAAGGGTGTTTTTATATACAGGTGTTTGTTGTGCAAAGTTCTATAAATTCAATTACTTGTGTGTACATACAGAGTTTTACAAATGAGGCCCTGAAATACCTGTGCCTTGGACATTTAGGTGTTTGCCCTACTATAGCACACACAGTTCAACACCGGAGGAGTTTATTAGGGTGTAGGGAACTGGTAAAACATTTGGCATGAACATGTGACCTGAATTTACCCTGATGAGTCACATGTGCCCATCTATATGCCAAAGGCTGTTGGGCAATGGGACAAAATAGGTGCATCTTGCAACAGAACTGCTCCATTGCTGAGCTGCAGCTGAAGAGTCACTCCTGGTGGGTGTATCGCCGCACACTCATCTTCTTTCCACACGCATCCCTTCAGCAGAGAGGTGTCCTTGCATCACCTGTACTGAAATATAAAGGTGTGAAAGTATCTGTATACTGTATAATATATCTGTATATCTGTATACCACAGATGGCGAGCAGTCATGACAAAATATTACTAGGTATCAGCTCTGAATGAAGAAACAATGTATAAGCAAAAATCCTCCAAAGCTACATATCTGTCAGATTTTTTTGTGTATAATTCAATAAGCACCTGGTGTCCTGCCACATTGTCATTTATAATGAATTTAAGTGACCATTAATGAAGTAAATGGTGAAATGGTGGACAGTTTTAACCTACTTTGATTATTAACAACTGTTACTCATTTTTATTAACAACAAAGGATTCAGACAGCTTACTTGTGTGAGGTGTGCATAGCCACGACCTAGCGATTCCTGGCCATGACAACCGTCTGCAGGGCTGAAGATTTTGAAGAAGTTTGTGTGTTTCAAGATCACCATCTGGAATTCTCTTGACGTTATTTATTAAAGAGTATTCTTTCATCATACGCAGGACAGCAACCTCGCATGAAAGTCTAGTCATAGTACCGTTACTACCTCCATGGTCTTGGGCAAAGTAAGCTAGTTACCAATATAGCGACCTGCTATGCACCATCAGTGACTCTTATTTTGAAGTAGTATATAAGCAAGGGGCGGGATTTCATTTCAAAGACCGGTGTTGTCCCGTACTAGTAATTAGTCAGAACAACAATTTGACTAGTCACTTGTCAACTTGTCGTAATACATATCTGTAATATTTATTGTTACTAGTAAAAAGGTATATGTTGATGTCTGTAATTACATTAAAGATATTTGTAATTTAGATATGATATTTACCAGTCAAAGGTAAATCACAGATATCTATAATTCTTATTTTTACTAGTCCGAATTATATTTCGACTAGCCAAAATTGTGTTTTTGCTGAGTTATGATTGTATCACTGGTGGGATTTTAGGCTAAAATGATTTGCCATACACTGCAGCAACAGAACGGCACTCAAGGTGTTAACTTAGCAACTCAGGTTGCACAACACTGGGTGTCTGTATTTGAGCAGCACTGACGGAGATTATCAAATTGACACTGACACAGTTATCAAAACACATAAAACAAGCACCCAAGGGAAGGTAGGCTGGAGAATGACTTTACACAGAACGTAGGTGTAACAAGGTGGAAAGACACATCCATCATCCAAATATACGGTCCCAGGAGCCAACTGGAATTATGAGAGTTTCTCTGACTAAACATTTATCAAGTAAAGCCGAGACGTCCTAACAGACTCAACTGAACTACAATAACTTGATTCAAATTAAAGATCCTGTTTGACTGCAAAAAACAGATTTGCCTAAAAACAGATACCAGGAAAGCGTATGAATTTATTTTTGCCCCTGCACAAACCCTACTGCTTTCTCTGCCTGACGTTCACCAAACTTCATGTTCTCCTTTAAGGCGAGTACCCAAACTCTAATACACAGCCACAAGGTCCCGCACTCCTCCGTGTTGTTTATTAATCCCTCGTTTCTCTTATAGACTCTATTCATTTTGAGCAACACCTAGCATACCCCAACAATCACTCATTAAGCAACACTCACACCATAGCAGCAGTCATAGCAACCACATAGCAACACTTAGCAACCACCAAGAATACTATAGCAACCACGTGCAACACCTTAGCAACCACCTGAACTGCCATGCCAACTGCCTAGTAACACCATAGGAACCACGTAGCAGCACCTTAGCAACCACCTAGGATACCATAGCAACCACCCGGAATGGCATGGCAACTGCCTAGCAACACCATAGCAACCATCAGGGATATCATAGCAACTGCCTAGCAGCACCTTAGAAACCACCATGGATACCATAGCAACTGGCTAGCAACACCATAGAAACCACCTCAGATACCATAGCAGCCACTTAGCAACACCATAGCAACAATCAGGGATACCATATCATCCGCCTAGCAACGCCATAGTAACCATCTGTGATATCATAGCAAGTGCCTAGCAACACCCTAACAACCAGCTGGCATACCCTAGTACCTGCGTAATAACACCCTCACAACAGCCTTGGATACCATAGTAACCACCTAGCAACACCCTAACAACCAGCTGGCATACCCTAGTACCTGCCTAATAACACCCTTGCAACCACCTGGGATACCATAGCAACCCGTTGTAACTTTCCCATTGGATTGTGGAACAATAGTGCCCATCACTGCTTCTACATATGCATGGTAGGTTTTTGAGTATATTCAACTTTAACACGTGTAACTATACTACATACTACATACTCAAAGACTAGTATAGGATTCACCCTTGGTACTGATCCACTACATACGGACCTAGTACGGAATCGAGACTCTGCTGTGTTTGTAGCAGGGCTGTCCTGTCAATCGCCCAGTTGTGCTGTAACTTCTCCTCGTAATGAAAGAAGCAGCATCTGCAGAGTTAGTCCAGATGGGAGTGTTATGACTGTAGCATGTAGATTTAGAATTTAAGTGGGTTGTGTGACTCCTTGCTTGGCACATGTTCGGTATCTCGAATTGCAAGTCTAAGTCTGAGCTCCAGGAGGAGGGAAATGTAGCGGCCAGTCCAGCAGACAGACCTAAAAACTGCTTGTAATTGTTTTGAAACGTTCTTCGTTTTTATATTTAAAGTCTATTGCAGCTGGGGAATGTAAGGTGACGGTAGAGAGCAGTGTGCTATGCTCCACTGTAAGAACGCACACTACGAATTAGATACGGGGAACGCTTTTTGTCGGCTGTAGCCACCGTGGAAGTCGAACTCACTGGTATGCGCAAATGCTGCGCAGGAATGAAAGCTAAAGATTCGCTCGAACTAGAACTCCTAGATTGCGGAAGTCTTTACAGTGAGGCGTTAGGACATGATTCCACGGCGAGAACTACAACGAAACACTAAAGCTTCATCTTCACCCTGACGGGCCGTTTCCACGGAGTAAGTCACACCAGCTACAGAGGGCTTTTAGACTGTTCGCTGCGGACCGGCTCATTACAACACTGCTGAGTGTTTTAATCTCGTTCGCTCTTCACAAGGCTGTCACTGTTCCTGATGCCTGGCTTGTGTGTGCCGAATCAGCTGGTTTTGATCCAGATTTATTAATACGTGACTAATGTAGCGCCATCAGGAGAAAGTTAATAGACTAATTTGGTATGCATGATGTAGATGACTCTACATTGCACCCAGGTTGATCTTTTATAAAGAGATTCTGCACACTAACTTAATCTGGGACGACATTAGACTTCCATACCAGCAGTCAATATTATGTTAACTCTCAGATATCAAGAGATGCACAGAGGCTCAGTTCTAAGTAGCTTCCTATAGCTGTACTGCTTTTGATATGTAACCATTAGCCT
Organism: Semaprochilodus insignis; assembly: GCA_034552555.1. Classification (NCBI taxonomy): domain Eukaryota; kingdom Metazoa; phylum Chordata; class Actinopteri; order Characiformes; family Prochilodontidae; genus Semaprochilodus; species Semaprochilodus insignis. Next base: position 607,111 of record CM067477.1, read on the forward strand.
AAGCACTGTAGTGTCTCATAGAGAGCCATTACAGCTCATCCCAGGCTGTCAGTGCTGAATTCTAAGTAAGAGGAAACCATCTCCTTTCCACTTTCAGGCTGCTTTCATTAGACTGATAGATCCTACCTGTTAGTATTTCATCTCAAAAGTTTTGCAGCTCATAAGAAGATTGAACTGCAGAGCTTGTCAGTTGCCCCAATGGAGCTGCGGTCAGTCAGCAGTCTTTAGTGTTCTGTAGACTCTATGATTAGTCATTGTTGTAAAAGTACTAAATACACTGTTGCACATGTGTCGCATAATGGTGGTGACATAATGACAATTGAATTCCACATTCCACACAAGTTTCTGCATTATGTAGTTGTTCAGTTGCAAACAATGAATTCAGATGGATTTCATGTGAAATGCTGCAGTGTGATGATGTAGGCAGTGTAAATATAAGTAACTAAGCTAGTCATGGCTTGCGGCCACAGCACCATTATGCCCTGTACGAAACACACAGTGAAACTCTTTATAGAAACACGGGCAGATTCTCATGTATACTGCTTATACCATCTGCTTATACCGGTTCAGTGCTGCAAGGTTTTTTCTTTTTGCTTGAGGCCCTGATATGAAAAGGCTCTTTGAGCTTGCGGAGAAGGAGCAAAGCAGCCAATGTCCCAAATTAGCACATTCTCAGTCTCAGGATGTGCTTCTCCTGAATCTGGTATCTGCAAAAATAGATCCTTATTTTACTTTTGCCTGCATATATTGGGAATCACATTAGCAATCTTTTCAACTGTCTAGGTAAACAGCCTATGTGCAGAGTCCTTGGTTATGTTTAAAACAGACTTTTGACATTATAGCAGTAAAGCTAACACTCCATAGATTCTAAATATTGCTCAAGAGTACCTTTTTTTATTAATTTATATTGTCATGACTGTTATGACCATTATTTACTAATATGCTAATTTCTAAAACATATTTTTAAATGTAGTGACTCAAGCAGGAATCAAGCATGTGTTTCACAGGGTGCAGGAAATCGCTTAAATGTGGGCATGGATTTGAAATCTGTTTAGCGACTGGGAGAGCCCAGCTTTTTTAACATACAAGGTTTTTGCATAACATTTCTTTACAACTATATCTCCTAAGTAAACTGTGGCTGCTCCATTTCTGACTTAAAATGTTTAACTCTGTAGGAGTTTCTCTGAAGCAGCTTACGTGAAACGACTCGACCCTTAAGCCAAAGGGTAATCAGAAAGATTTGATTCCTTACCCTCCATATTACTTTTTGGAAAAAACGTGAAAACAACATTGTTTGAGTTTTCCCATGCGCATGGGTAAAAAAATCTAAATGATCCAGTAGTAAAAAATAATGTCATGACTTTTGAGATATTCCAGAAGGGATTATCAGTGGGCAGTAGTCTCCCCAAAGCCTCACACGTTTTAAGGGGTGAGCTGTATTGCAAGATTTTTGCCATTGTAGTTTCCAGTTCTACCTGTTCTTAACACGTCCTTCCTGCTCTGGCTGTTTTCTTATTGGCTGTCAAGCCACTCCTAAGCTCAGTGTCAACAGTGTGGCTTTATCAGATAAAGCTGTGCTCTCCTAGCTGTGACACGTAGTCGCTGGATATGTGACTGCTTCCCGTATGTGGTAGGAATAGGGATATTCGCAGAACTGTGGTAATATCTGTATTATTTTGGTTGTAGAATAGGATTCATGTTGAATGTCTGTTTTGATTTTAAGTAAGTGATTTTGTTCTTACTGGCAAAATTAGTATATGATATGAGTTTATGATAGCGCTCAGTCATCGGTGCACTAAAGCTTGGGAAGGGAGCCCTGATTGATATAATAGTGTTCAGTCATCGGTGCACTGAAGCTTGGGAACGCAATCCTGATTGATATGATGGTGTTCAGTCATCGGTGCACTAAAGCTTGGGAAGGCCGTCCTGCAAATCATTGCTGTCCAAAAAATTAAAAACAGTATTTTTTTGTGATTTTTTTTAGTTTTCTACATAATTTCAGCAGCTTTCATTCCATTGTATGAAATGTGTGTGCTAGCCAGATGATTGGACCGTAGATATTCATTCAAAGTTGCTTCAAATAAAATCTTACGACTTTAACTTATATTGGAAGTAATTAATTGTTCTGCTGTCTCCTGTAAATTTACCATTTTACAGATGCTTGCTTTTCCTTTTACACTGATGACATTCCATACACTGTGAGATCCACGGATCCTTGTCATTTCATGTAACTTATTGCCTAATGGTGTTCTCCTCTGTCTCTGTAGGTCTGGCTGCCTCTCATTCCCTGATGCCTGTTTCTCCAGGCTATGCCCATTTGAACCAAAATGAGCCTATGAACTCTTTGCGCATCTCAGTAGGAGGACTTCCAATGCTGGCCTCCATGACCAACCCCACAGACCCACGCTTCCGCATCAAATGGAGAGCCATCATCCTTGTAGTGACTGTTATGACTCTTGTCCTACTAATCTACATGCATTTGGCACCTATTCGCTCACAGCCCAAGGGCAGATATGGATGGAGGCTAAACCACCCAGAGACTGTGGGTGAGGATCAGTACAATGACACTTACCCTCTTAGTCCTCCTGAGCGCACCGCCCTAGGCATACGTTATCGTATTGGGGTCATTGCTGACTTGGACACGCACTCAAGCCTTGAGAATAAGCTGACCTGGTTTAGCTACATGCGGAAAGGCCACCTACTAGTGTCGGAAAGTGGGGACAAAGTGGCAGTAGAGTGGGACCCAGAAAGAGTGGTGCTGGAGAGCCACCTGGCTGAAAAAGGGCGAGGCATGGAGCTTTCGGAGTTAGTAGCTTTCAATGGGAAGTTGTACAGTGTGGATGATCGTACAGGTGTGGTTTACCACATAGACGGAACTAAGGCAGTGCCTTGGGTTATACTGCCAGATGGAGATGGCTCTGTGTCTAAAGGTCAGTAAATTGTTGTGCAGGCAATTACCGTGCATATGGATTGTATTTCTTTTATTGTTATCCGTAAAAAAATGTTCTGTGTGAAATTTTCCTACAGGTGTATTTGTATGTTTTGTATGTCAGTTGAGTGCAATTTGAGTGGTCAGATTTATGTACCATAGTTTTTCAAACACTAGTAAAACAACTTGCCGCTCTCTCTCTCTCTCTCTCTCTCTCTCTCTCTCTCTCTCTCTCTCTGTTAGGTTTTAAGGCAGAGTGGCTTGCTGTAAAAGACGATCATCTGTATGTGGGTGGTCTTGGAAAAGAGTGGACCACCACCACAGGAGAAGTGGTCAATAACAATCCTGAATGGGTGAAAGTGGTGGGCTTTCATGGAGACGTCCAACACCAGAACTGGGTTTCCAAGTACAATGCTCTCCGCAGTGCAGCTGGAATCAGTCCCCCAGGTGAAGAGAATGGTCTTAAATCTATTTTACCCCCTTTAGTTCTGTTTAAAATATGGATGCATAGCAGTGTTGGAAGGTAATTGCTTTTACATAATTATTGGCATTGGAGAAATGCTTATATTGCCTGATATTTATTGTACTTCAGAAGGGTAGAATGTTTAGACAATGTTGGGCTGAACTGTTCTTTTTGCTGAACTCTAAAATAAATATTGTATTTCTGTGTAAGACTAATCCAGGTGTAGATTTAGTCCAAATTTCTACATTTTACAAATGTTTATGTATTGGCATCTGTATCACCCGCTACAGTCATTATGCATAATAAAGGGGTTATTCCTAATATTAGGAAATTACTTTTCTTTCAGTTCGTAATAAAATATCTCCTCTTCTGTTACAAACAGAAACGTGGTATGGATTAAAGGTTTAGAATCTGCACTTTGGACAGAATTTGTCTCAACTTATTTTAATGAGCTACAAGCGAGAAGTAATTAAGAATAAGGGTCAGAATGCTCGGGTGAAAAACTTTAAGTTGTTTTTAAACAGTTATTAATTCACGTTTCTCTTTTTCTCACGTAAGGCTATCTTATCCATGAGTCGGCCGCCTGGAGCGATACTCTACAGCGCTGGTTCTTTCTGCCGCGTCGTGCTAGCGCGGAGCGCTATGATGAAACAGAAGATGAGCGGCGTGCCACCAACCTGATGCTCTGCTCCTCTGCAGACTTCACAGACATTGCAGTAAGCCACGTGGGACCGTTACATCCCACCCACGGCTTCTCCTCCTTTAAGTTCATCCCAAACACAGATGACCAGATCATAGTGGCCCTGAAGTCTGAAGAAGATGCTGGGAAGATAGCAACCTACATCTTGGCTTTCACTCTCGATGGCCGTATATTGCTTCCCGAAACAAAGATTGGTGATGTAAAATATGAAGGACTGGAGTTTATTTAGTGCCAAAATGATCCAGAAAGGTCCGTTTAGATGATCGCTGTGTTTTGTCTTCTGTGTAATAGGGCTTTTGTGTAATAGGGACCTTAAGCATGTGAGCTGAAGGTGTGACTTCAGTCTCACTCAAGTCATGTGAAGAGTGAGGTTATTTATTTAGCGAGAAAACGACAAGCACGCCGTTCCACTCATCCATGTGCGTCTCCTCAGAGCGTGTGCCAAGAGGTTTAGTGTTTTTATAGTTAGACTTTACTCACTCATTTTGTGGTCCGGTGCCAGTACTATACCGATTTGTGAAATGAATGTAATTGAGTGAAGTGAACACAAAATGCAGCAAAAGTCTTGCACATACAGATACACATACTGCTGTTTGTACTGTACTGACGATGATTGTGCTGAATGTAAATTTTTTAAATGAACGAATCTCTGTCTAATCTTTTTATATGCGAGTGTGTCATTTTGTATTGACGTATATCCTACTGTCATGCCCCAGTTTGTCTAAAAGTACAGTACGGTGCAAAAGTCAGATACCACCCAGTTAATAAAACAAACATTAAGTAAAAGTTATTCATTTTTCAGATCGGATATAGAATAATTCATATGCATAAGGAGGGGCAAAAAAAAAAACATTGGAAAAAAACATTTCCAAACTTAAACATTTTTAAATGATGGAGAGAAAATGGTTGACCCTGTAGATCGCCCAACCTGGTTTGTTTTTGTCCATCATTCCACTGTGAAAGAATAAATCGATTGTTTGGTTTAAAAGGATGCCTAGCTCTCAAAAAGCTGTTACTGGGAAAAAGAAATGAAGAAATGGACCAAAAAAAAAAAAAAAAAAATTTGCAAATGAACCAGCGAGGTTCCTGGTGTTTTCTGAATTAGGCAGATTTCCTAGAAAAACTTCAAAAGCAATTGACACTGCAAAAAAAAGCAAACACAGAGCACATTAAATACTAAAAATGTTAAAAATATAAGTAGTTGCTGACGTTACGGTGTAATGTCCTGGTAAGTATATGTGTCTGGTGTTTTCTGTTTGCTGAAACAAATATAACTTGTATTTGATGGCCATTTTGACTGCAAATGAAATAAACGAAGGGTGGACGTATTGTACATCAGGTCAAACAGTGCATCTGAATGATTTGCATTGGATTACCATTTCTGCAGACGGGAGCTCAAGTTACAACACGGTTATCTATGCTTCTTTCAGTGTTTCTTGAGGTGGAAATACTTTAGCAATTGTACTTAATTCTTGTATAATTTTATTCAAGTATTACAGAAATTTAACACTTTCATTTAGCTACAATTCTGTGGAAAAAAGAACAGCTTACATTTCCCTTTAAACCTTAAGGGCATGACATATCTCCTTTCCTCTTGCAGTTTTCAGAGTTCCTGTGCATTTGAAAATGTTTTAATCATACAAACAAATTTATATCACAGTAAAATGAAACCATATAGAACTATCCTAAATTGTGTTTGTATCTGCACCAAACAAAAAAAAAAGGAAACTTGTCATTTATTCCATATAATTTTGCTCAATTATATTCATGGCTCTATACTTTTAGTTGAGTAAGATATTGGCAAACAAAATACTGGCTTTCACTTCAAGTATCATTTCTCTGTAATGTTTCCAAACCTGAATTTGATTTGGTTCCTAAAAAGTACAGAAAATGATTTTAATACACTACTCCTGTCCAATCCACTTTAAACTTTAGATTCAAAGAGAATATACCGCTTAGAAACACTACAGGAGATGTAAGCAGTTTGCAAATGAGCAGGTCATACAAGGAAGGCCCTTCACCAGGAAGTCCCTCTGAAACCAGGGCAGACCACTTAGGAACCTTACAGAGAACCGCAGTGGTACTTCTTTGTAGATCAGCGTAGAAACCTCAGTTTGTTCTGTGCAAGTCTTCTATTTCTGGTGCATTCTTCATCTGTGACCAATTGCAAAGCAAATGAAAGTAAACATAAACAAATTAGTATTATTAATATTTATTGTTTGTCTGCTTGGCAACGGTTTAGCTGCAGTAAACATGACTGAAGTGAGATGAAAAGACATAGATATTGACAAAATTATATTTTATTGACAACATTTATAGTTTAGAAAAAGGCTAAATAATCGCATTATATATTATTGCATTACTCAGAATATGGCAATATTTTTAAAAGTGCAGTAATATGTGACTTTGGTGAGGCTAAATTGCATTACATTAGCAAAGTGAAGCAAAAAAGTTCCCTTTAACAATCTGGGGGTGGCGCTGTTTGCACAGTTGATATATACATAATATATACAAAGAGTATAAACATGAAAATGGTGGAGAAGTGTTGAGAAAGAAATGAATTGATATTGTCTATACAACTTAGTACTAGTCTTTAATGATGAGGTAAACTCCAGCACTAATCTAAAAGACCTAATCCAGGCAATAAAGGCCTTCAGGGACATGTGCAGAACCAGATGTGTTGGATCTGAACTCTTCAACATGGTAGATCTCTAGAAGCAGGACTGATTCCGGAGGCCAATGCTGCTTTAAGACTGCATTTAACACTGTCCACTCCTCACACTGCTTACTACTGTACATTTAAGTTATAATTATACTTCATTACAGATTATTACAGTATTGTCCATGTAGTTTGGATGTAAACAATTAAATAAATAATGACAATAATAATAAATCTCACATTGTCCATACAATTTTTGTCTAGGCAGAACAGAGGTGCACAGAAGGTTTGAGCACCAGCTTCTGTTTCATCTGACCTTCAGCAAAATGGCAACATCTAATAAATATTTCACAAAGGTAATGATGAGCTGAACAACAGAGGAAAAACAAATTAAACACGTCTTCACTCATAGCATTCCATTCTTTATTCGCAGTCGTGGAGTTCGGAGAATTCTGCTTGTGAAAACGTCTGGCACCAAAGACATAACAGCAAATTAATACAACTGGGAAAGAAAAACACCCCATAATTACATGTTATGTAGGTGCATGGCATACTGTATTAATTCAATTTAAAGTTTAGGTTTACCCCGTACCTAAGCAACACATGAACATCATGTACAAAAAGATTATTTGGCAGGAGTGTTAATAAACAGCAACAGAAACATCACAAGTACAACATAATTAAAAATCACACATAATAACTGAAAAGGCTGAGGGAATATTAATTCAAACAGGCCTAAAATACAAAAGATTAATAAAAAGATTCTATAAACACTGATGAGGCAAAGAGTGCATTAGCCTTTGTTCACGGAGCTACAGGGGTTGGACAATGAAACTGAAACACCTGTCATTTTAGTGTGGGAGGTTTCATGGCTAAATTGGACCAGCCTGGTGGCCAATCTTCATTAATTGCACATTGCACCAGTAAGAGCAGAGTGTGAAGGTCCAATTAGCAGGTAAGAGCACAGTTTTACAGTTTTGCTCAAAATATTGCAATGCACACAACATTATAGGTGACATACCAGAGACAAATTGTTGGTGCACGTCTTGCTGGCGCATCTGTGACCAAGACAGCAAGTCTTTGTGATGTATCAAGAGCCACGGTATCCAGGGTAATGTCAGCATACCACCAAGAAGGACGTTTTCCTCCACCAGCATCACGTAGTGACCTGGCCACTATCCTGCAAGAGGAATGGCTTAAAATCCCTCTGACCACTGTGCAGGACTTGTATATGTCATTCCCAAGACCAACTGACGCTGTATTGGCCGCAAAAGGAGGAGGAGGCCCTACACCATACTAATAAATGATTGTGGTCTAAAACCAGGTGTTTCAGTTTCATTGTCCAACCCCTGTATATCTTCCCCTACCCAAACTCCATTACTGGTGCTTGAACTAATGTAGTGCACTGCAGGCCATAGGTAGGTGGAGAATTAACATGGTCATGGTCACATACAACATTTAGCAGATGCTCTTGTCCAGAGCGACGTAATAACATGCTTTGTTGTCCACTAAAAGGATGTGTCCTATCTAGTACAAATATGTTCGAGTTTTGGAGTTTTTGTTCTGAAATAATGACTATTAGGTTGACAGGTTCTTTTTCGAGAGCATATGGATATAGGCCCAATGTAATTCAACTATTTTCATTTTAGCTTGGACCAGTAATATTTTTTTTAAATACTGGTTTACATTGGTAATTATATTTTGCAATAAATGTGCAATACTGTGTTGATTAGACCTACTCTGCAGATTTTTGGTACATCTATACATCACAAAAAAAAAATACAGGCATTTTACAGAACAGTGGAACAGGATTTGGTCATTTTTGCAATTTGCTTAAAATAAAAGAGTTCAAGAATTTAAAAATATATATCAGCAGGAAAAGTGAACATCAACTATGCTGAATATTGCTGTTACTTTTATATACTGCCCAATAAACTTAATCATACAGGGGAAAAAACTAGTTATTTTAACTATAGTTTATTTCAAATAGTCAATACTTTATAGTATATATGCCCAAATTGCACAGCTCAAGCTATGCATCAGCTAAAGTGGAGCAGTGGAACCATGTTCTCTGGAGTGCTGAAGTGCCATTCAGTTTGGGATGAGGAATCAATCAAATCCTCACAGCAATGTTCCAAAATACAGTGGCCTTCCAAGTAGAACTGTATGTAATATTGTGAGGAAAAAAAACATTGTGAAACATGTGGATGAAGTGGATCACTGAAATTTATTTTTCACTCTTCAACTGCAAGTGACTACAAATACTTCAAACAAAAAATGACAGGTCTGTAGGACTTTACGCTTTTTAATTTGGCAACATTTGGAAACAATCCGGTAACATTGTTGGCAAAACAAAAAAACAAACAAACAAACAAAAAACAGAAGTGTTTCTGTTACTGATTGTCCGTTCAGCTGAATGTTCGGTGTTTACGTTTTGACAGACAGACTGCCCCTCTTTTTCTTGTGCCAATCAAGAAAACAGTTCCGACCATGTACAAGGCACAGTGGTACGTCACACACCCGGCAAATAATCGGTGTCTTATTGTGTTTATTATTTAGCTTGCAGTTTGCACAGTACCTTCTTCCTGCTGAGGTTTTCATGCTAGGGTGAATGTCCATTCCAGCAGTGATGAATTCTGGCATACATGGTGTTGTCTCATTTCCAGACATCATGTCTTCAGATTTTTGGGAATCATCCACATAACCTACCAGTGCCTCAATAAGTTCTTCCCTGAAGTTCTTGTGGGTCATGGGCTTTTGTTTCTTCGACTTTGCGATTTCCTGGTGAAGGAGGAAACTATTGACACACGCAATGTCTACAAAATGGTAAAAAAAAGCTTTGTACCATTTCATTGTCTTGTGGAGGGAATGATAAGTGTTAATTAAAGCATCAGAGTAGCCCACACCTCCCATATGCTTATTGTAATCATTGATCAGCGTTGGTATGGGCACAGGCTTTGCCACCCATGAGCCATCTTTCTCTGTGACATTTCTTTTGACTACGTCGGCTGAAGAGGCTTTGTGGATAGTGCTGCACATCCTCAGTTCTCTGTTGTCTTTCCATTTCAGGAATAAAAGCTCTTTGTCTCGAATCCAACGAACATCTCCTCTTTTTGAACCTCTTGTAAAATCATTTGCTTTGTTTTTTGGAAAGTCTTGACGGGTCTGGCGAACTGCTCCACATGCCCCAACACTAGCTTTGTGCAAGTCCCTGAAAAGAGCAGGGCTTGTGTAAAAACTGTCCACATAAAGATGGTATCCTGTGCCAAGCAAGTCAAGGGGAAGCAACTTCATAACGGAGTCATAAACGAGTCCTTTGCCTGACACAGATTTACATTTGCCTTCGTGCACAAAGAAATTCCAGGTGTATCCATTGGATGAATCCGCAAGTACAAATAATCTGTAACTCCATTTGGTAGGCCTTTCCCGCATGCGCTTCCCGACTGAAAGCTTGGCCCTAGACGACACCATTCTTTCATCAATAGAAAGATTCTTGTAAGGATGAAAATACGTCTGGCATGCTAAGATCATATCATACAACAGAGGCTTGATTCGATGAAGGCGGTCATACTCAGGTGTTCCCCTCTTGCGGTCATTGATCAAGTCTTCATCTGGGTCACTCAAGTGGAGAAAGCCAGAGATGCTCTGAAACCGATTCCTACTCATAACACTGCTGGGGAACCGGTGACTGTAAAGCGGCTTTGTGCACCAGTGGTCTCTAATGCTTTTGGCTTTCGAGAGACCCATATAAATCACAAGGCCAATGAATTTAAATAAATCCTCTATGCCTATCGGTTGCCACTGGTGTTTTGTTCCTTGTTCCTTTTTCTTTGCAGCATATTTGTTGGTATGAAGCACAATTTTTCCAACAACATCCATGTCAAAGTATAGCTGAAAGAGTTGTAGGGGAGAATATGACCGTGCGCAATCTACCTGCATGCCAGGTGTACGTTTTGGATTAAACTTGTGAAGTTCAGGTTCCTGATCTTTTTCGGTTTCATTCTTCCAACTTCCTCCAAAGTTCTCAGAAGACATGTCAGAAAAGCGCCGCTTCCTTTGCGAGCCCTTTGGAATCACTGAGGGTGATGGGGAGAAAGAAGGCTTTGTTTTGGAGGGTGGAGAGACAGATGGCTTCTTTCTGGCGGAGGTGGAAAAAGCAGTAGGAGAAAGTCTCCAGTCTTCATCTTCAGAATCTTCACTGAGGACACAGAAAACAAACACTTAGGCCCCAAAGAAGAGGAAGAAAAAGAAGTGAACTGGCTGTGGCATATAACAGTATTTTGATTTTCAAACTGTGCAAACCCCATATAGAAATGTTCTATGAACGTATGAACTGAAATGGCCAGATTCAAGTGTTGATGTATCCTTCCACAGTCACTACTGTGATCATATTCTAATATGCCCTTCAAGTTCATCAGTTATTTCATTACTTCCTTCCACCCAGAGGCATGTAGCCAAATCCACACTCAAGTAAAAGTATTTTGACTTTGTATAATGACTTAAGTAAATGTAAAAGCACCTTTCCTAAAAAAACACAACAACTTGATCAAGGAATACAAAAATACCAGTTCCACTGGATGTAAGTAGAGTTTAAAATAAAATACTAAAGTGCCGAAGTAAGAAAAGAGAGAGGCAGCTCATCAATGCAACATAATGAAACTGAGCACAAAACAGGAATTAGTAACCAAGTGTAAATGACTAAAATCTAACTAAATAAACAAAAAAAAATAAATTTCTCATAAATAAACTAATAGAGGGAAAGAATCAGTTGAAAATACTCAGGGAAGTACACATTGATGCTGGATGTTCTAAGGTCCTGCTCACAAATGGTATTAGCATCCATAACAAGTGATCTGATCATAACTGGACTGCGAGACACACAGCTGTTAACACCTGTCATCTCCATATGTATTAAGTGTGTCTCCGGTGACTGAATTTTGGTTACATATGCAGATGCTTTTCTCTCTGTTGTGATGATGCAGTTCATTAGCTGGTCCTTCAAAGCTTTAGCATTACAAAGCTGTACCTTTTGGTCATATGCGACCCTGACCACCACCTCCCTGCTGAAAAGGTCAGCTGAGAAAGGTCCATGCTGGTCCATGTTGATTTATATTAGCTTATGCTAGTTAGTGCAGGCCAACCAGCAAAAACCAGCTCATAACAACAAACCACACTTGACGCTGGTCTTTGGTTGTTTGGAGAAAGTTTTTCAGCAGGGCTCAGATCAAAAAATGTCTCCAAGTCACTTTTCTTTATACCCCATTCACACCTACACATAGCACCGCCCACTTATGATTCAATTACTCAAAATACATGTTGCTGCCAAGTGTGAACGAGGCTCAGGAAGCTTTGCTGCAGGCCCTGTTCACACCTGTTATTAACACGAGTCTGGGTACCTGGGTACCTTTTGATTGGCTTCTTTCGTGCTTCTACTCAAGTTGAGTATTTTTACTTGAAATTTTATTTAACAAAAGTAATTTTTTTGGAATACAGGTTTAGGCTACTCTACCCGCTTCTGGTCCCACCCTTAGGTAGAGACACTCGCCGGATCCCATTTCTGCAATCTGTACCTCAGACCAGACCATCATTAGCACCACTATTAATCAAGCTTTATTTAAACTTGGAGTACATTTACAATGTAGCCAAGCCAATAAAAAATATGGGGGATTAAAAAAATTGCCCAAACTTAATATATAAATAAAAAACAACGAATGCAACAATAATAATAATAAAAATAAATGAATTAATTTTAAAAATGTGAATCAAAACATGAGAATGTAAAATAACTGAACAGGAACTACTCAGTAAAAGTTAGGTAAATAAATAGAAAGAGTAAAGTTAGCCAGCAACATGCAACATCTAGGTCTAGCTAATTAAGTTAGCTATGTATGTTAATTATATGCGAGTTCAGCTTTGATTCTTCAGTTAAAACGAAGAACTAGACCCACCTTTCGTTTGAAGACGACCCACCGGACACCACATCAGTACCTGAAGCATCCACCGGGTGTGGGTGCTCAGCTGTTGGCTTCCCATCAACGAAATGCTGTTCAAAGGAAGAAATATCAGAGCATCACGTACCGTTAGCTGGAGACACGAGACTCATAACACTACCGAGACGAGCGGCCAGGCTGACTTTCACTGACCACGGTCCCGACAGAAGTACGAACTGCGTCGTGACTGTCGCTCACTATTAACTGGACGTGATCCAAACCCGGATAAATAACCCACCTTAGAACACACGTAGGTGTCTCTGGTGATGTTGGAAGCGTTCAGCACTGAATGAGGCCTGCCACAGAGTTTGATCCACAGCCTGCACTTCTCCGGGTTTCTTCTGGGTTTGGGAAACGGCACAAAGCACACACCCTCCGTTCTCTCTGGGTATGTGGTGTCACTGCCGCAAGCGCCCCAGCAGCACCGTTTTCCCATGCTGTTGGACAGTCTGGTACAAACTTTACACGTACCCGGCCATCCACAACTACACAAGCTTCTGTTCAATGGTCTGTTCCGCAATATGGCGGCTAGCAACGGTTGCGGCGATTGGATTGGTCAACATGTTGTTAAGGGCGGGTGAGGAGGCGTGTCGGAGCCTGGCCACTTCCTACTTCTCCCCTTTTACCAAACGCTGTACAAAGCCAGAGGGCGCCCGAGAGCTAGTCCTGAACAGAGGTGGACGGAGAACACAAGCCATGTACTTGAGTTAAAGTAGAGATAAGGTCAAATATTACTCAGGAAAAGTAAAAGTCCTCCATTTAGACCTCCACTGGAGTAACAGTACTAAAGTATGTACCTTCAAACGTACTTAAGTATGGAGAGTAACAGGAGCATGATCGATTATGGCTCTAATGTCCTATTATCATTTCTGCAAGAAGACTCTTAATCAGCTCAGTGTAGGTGAAGAGAGCAAATTTTCGGTTTAAGATTTATTTGCAACTTAGTTACAAGTTAAAGTTTAATAAAAACAAACAAATTACATTTACTTAGTTACTGTCCACCACTGGTCTTGAATGAACGGGATTGATTGGAGATAAACGGCTAAACACGAAAAGTTGACCGCTTGTCCAGGACCTTCGTTTAGTTCCAACTCCCAATCATCTTTACTTTTTCAGAGTAGAAGGATGAAAGTAAAGAAACCATCCCTGTATACTGACTTTTTCTACAGCAAACAGGGTTTGGCCTGTAGGATGCCAGGCTTGTCTCGTTGACCTCAGAGTGTTTATTGCAATACAAATAGTACAATTAGTAAAGTATTCAAAATACATGAACACAACATTCAAAAATCAGTTCAAACAGAAACAGAAAGGTGTCGGGGTGGAACACACGCCTTTACAAAATCTATATTAAATAAGGTGCATACAGTCATTGTAAGACGGTATAGTCATTTTAAGAGGCTATAATTACCTATAATACTATTTCATTTGTTACTTTATGATGACTGAATACATGAACTAAGCCCAGATTAAATTCAGGGTCAATACGGTCACTGATAAATCCACATGCATCTTTAAAGAGCTTTTTTTGTGTGTGTACAATTTCAAAACATGTAAAGTAGAGTTTCTGGGTACTCGTCACAGAATGACCAATTCATATTGATATCCTTTTCACAATAAAACACTGAATCACTGGATAAGATTTATTTTATTTCATGATTAAGAAATGACATCTCTTTGAAAGAGTATCCATAACCGCTGCATATTCCTTTGGAGATACAGATTTCTTATGCTTGGGTAAATAAAAATCTGCTAGCTCAGCAATAATCTGCTTTCATTAAACAACCGTCCAACCAACATAGTGTCTATGTTCAAACCAGCTTGCAAAGAATAAGGTTTGTTTTTGATAGAAAATGTATTAATTATTCCAAATAAAGAACATATGAGGTTATCCTAGTATGAGGGAGCAGATAATTTTAATCTGATTTTTAAAAAATCTTCACAAAGTAGAACGAAATTAACGTCACACAGATTGGAAAAAGGCGGATGGTATTTCAAATAAAGAGATGTTGTTATTAAGAACTGATTAAAAGTATAGTTAATGGTGGTAAAATCAAGAAAATGTAGTTCTTCAGATTCATTAAATCCATAATAACAGATTTTTTTTATCATACTGAATTTAGTTTTTTATAGACCAAGTTAAAAAATATGTTATTAATTATTTCTCACTGCCAGCATGCAGTGGAGTAGCAGTGTAAGTTCTTTCTTCTTCTTTTTATTGAAAGATTCCTCTATAATATTTTTTAGTTGTATCCATGGTTGAATTACGATTTACAAAACACCTAGAATGTCCGTCCTTCATGATCTTGATGCCTAAATACGTAACCACTCCTTTTATGGGTATGTTACATGTATGAGCTGTAAAGTCTTCAACTGCAAGAAGCGGACATGTGTTTAGGTTTAAAATAAGTCTAGAGGCTTCAGAGAACTCCTGTATGATCTTACTGCCACAGGTACCTGAGAAATCTTGGTGTTGTCTTTGACTCAGACCTCAGATTTGATAAACAAATCAACTCTGTGGTTAAAAGTGGTATCTTCCAGCTCAGAAACACTGCCAAACTGAAACCCTTCAGAAAAGTCATTCATGCATTCATCTCTTCACGATTAGACTACTGTAATTCTCTATACACTGGGATTAACCAGTCTCTATTACAACGTGTACAGTTGGTCCAGAATGCTGCCTGCAGCAGTTCAGTATAGGATACGGTTTAAAGTGCTGGTAGTCGTTTTTAAAGCACTAAGTGGCCCCTACTTATATTGCAGATTTGCTCACACCGACAATCACGCAGCGCTCTTTGAGATCTTCATCACAGAATTTGTTGGCCGTTCCTAGGGCTCGTCTGAAACTCAAAGGTGATCGGGCATTTTCGGTGTATGCACCAAGACTTTGGAATAGTCTACCATCCAGTATTCGCCAGTTTACCTCTATCTCGGTTTTTAAATCAGGTCTAAAAACTCACTTACACAAACTTGCTTTTGAATAGTGAGAAACTGTGGTAACATGAGGTGATTTTATGGCCGTTCGATATATCCCTTATCTGTTTCTTATCTGTGTTTTTATTTTTTGTTGTTACTTATTTTAATATGTGTTATTTATCTGATTTCTTTTAGCTGTGTTTTGGATGTATGTATTCAGGTGTAATCATTAGGTATTTGTATGTACAGTGCTTTGGTCAACACTTGTTGTGTAAAGAGAGCTTTATAAATAAAGTTTACTTACTTACTTACCTGACAAGTATCTTTCAGACATAGGTTAATGTTGTCTGCTAATTGAGTAATACTTTCTGTGTTACCAACTGAGATCCCCTTTAAGGTACTTCTTTTAACGTGGCCAGTAAGATTATGTCCTATAATTCAATTTAATTGAGCAATTTCCATTTTATACATTGTTTTAATAGTCCTACAGAAGATTTTAACAAAACCAAATTTCTTTAGAAGTGTGGCTGTGAACCATGGCTTGCTTTTGTTGCTTGTGCAGAAGGTCTTGGTTGGGACACCTTCCTTTGTAAAAACGTCAGCCAGTTCATCCAGGTTAGCATTTGCAGCTTTTAAAACACTCCGCTCAGTGCATTCAGTTCCTGCTTTGCCTCATTGGCCCATCCTTCACTGTTTTTACTACAGGCAAATTTTATTTTCTGTCTGTAGATTGGAATAAGATGCTCCAAGCAGTGATCAGAGGGCCACAGAGTGTCCAGTATGGTCCAGTGTGTTATTATTCCTAAAGAGACTTTTAATATGCTGCCTATATTTGGTAGTTTGTGGTTTAATTTGCTCTGTTAAAGTCCTCAAGGATTATGAAGAGTGAGTCTATATATTGTTGCTCCAAGCTGGTTATTTGGTTGACCCAGGTTTGCGGTGCACCATTCGTGCTGGCTTAAGGTGGGATGTAAACACCAACCAGGATGAAAGTGGAAAGCTCCCGCGGTGAATAAAATGGTTTGCAGTTTATGAACTATCATAAGTTAAAAAAAAAAAAACTAGTTCGAGCTGACGTCTGTATACCAACCTTCATGTATGCAGAGGCAAATGCTGCCACCTTTTGCTTTCCCTTGTGATCCTCTTGGTGTAAATGAAAGCCTGGCAGATGTAATCCACTGTTGGGAATGGGTTCACTGAGCCAGGGGTCAGTAAAGCACATGGCGGACGATCATTTGTTCCATTGAGAAATCTTCCATTGAAGATTTTCACATTCTCAGATTTCAAAAGTACACTATTAAGTTTCTAAAAGGAGCTTCTATTGCCATTAATTATTACTTATTAAGAACATTAATATCATATACACTTATTCCCTGTGCAAGAAGTGGTGCAGTGGGGAAAGAAAATCATTGGTGGATCCATTATTCCACCAAAGTGTGGCAGTTATCCACAAGTGGATGCTACATCAAATGCAACTTCATGATGCTGTGCTAATCAGGCAAAGTTATTTTTGCATGATTACTTTAGAAGCTTAAAAGCCAGACAATTCAGTAGTTAGAGATTTGGACAGTGCCACAAACAAAATAGTTACAGATAATAATTCTTAGTGAGAATTCTTCGGACTCGCTTGGGAGCGCCCTCTAGTGTCTGACAAACTTGAAAGACATTACTAAGTGGTTATGGCGTGGCACAAACCCAGCATCTGTAGGAGTAGGAGCACAGCTGAGTTGTTGTAGATTGAGACTAACTGATTAAACAGGTGGAATCAGATGAGCTCTTGTTGGTTGGAGTAAAAACCCACAGCCAGGGCTCTCAAGCATTTCATAAGCTATATGGACAAAAGTATTGGGACAGCGACACGTTACACCTACAAGAGGTTTTATGACATCCCACTTTAAATCCATAGGCATTAATCCGGAGTTGGTCCCTGCTTTGCATCTACAACAGCCTTCAGTTTTCTGGGAGTGCTTTCTAGATGTTTTTGGAGTATGTCTAGGAATTTTTGCTCATCCATCTAGAAAGTATTTGTAAGGCCTGGTTTGCAATATCCATTCCCAAAGGTGTTTGATGGGGTTGAGGTCTGGTTCTTCCTTACCAAACTCACCCAGCTATGCCTTTATGGAACTGTGCACTGTGGCACAGTTATTCCTCAAACTGTCCCCAGAAAGCTGAACAAAGCTGTAACTTTATGTGGTCTGCCACTTCATGGCAGCATTGGTGAGGTTCCTAAACACTTCTACTTTTCAATAATTCATCTCACAGCTGATTCTGGAATATCTAGGAGGGAAGTAATTTCACAAACTGGCTTGTTGCAACATTGGCATGCTATTACAGCACCAAGCTAAAATGTTCTGAGCTCTTTAAAGTGTTTTGACTGTAAATCTCAAATGGAGATCAATTAAAATGTTAATAATAGACATTTTAGTTGTTATCACATCATGACATTAATCCAACGATATGAAATTTGATGATTTATTTACTGTATTAAAGGCTTTTTTATTTGTTTTATTTATTGATCAAAACAATTCCAACTGAATTTAACTTGCTGTCTCTACACTATACTTTCTTCGTGTTGGGTCTGAATTCTTTACATACATTTTAATTGTAATTGTTCAATCTTTAAGCTCATAAACTAATAAAATTAACAGTGGCACTACAGTACGACATTTTTTACTTGCTTTAGACAGGGTTGGTTTTTGCTTCATGTGTTTATGTAATGTACATGCTCGTCCACTTGGGGGCTTTGTAAGCTGAGAAATGCATCTGACTTGGTTAGTCAAATAACAACTAAAATAACTGGGCAGGATTTTAAGGCACTGATGATGCTTGTGACTTATAAGCATTCTCAATGTTTGAGTCCAAACTGAAACAAATCTGGCTTTCTAATGGAGTGTGAATAAAGATTTCTCAAAAACACTGTTTTGTTAAGACACTTAAATTACTTTATTTATGTTAAGACAGCCTTTATTTGTTACAGTGAGATTATAACTAACAAGCAGAGCTGGTGTGCACCGTTTTCCTTACATTCCCATAATCATGTAATAAAATATTAATATATTAATCTTAGAATTATGACTTTTTAATGAGTAAAAACTTAAATGCTGTTTCAGTAGCAGTGTAGAGGGAGCTGAATGCTTCAGGATGATAAATGTACTAAATTAACTCTATTTAAATAAAAATAGTTGCAAAACAGAGTGAGTATAATACTATGGCTGTGTCCAAAACCACATACCACCATACCAAATAGAATAGCACAATATTACTCTGTGATCACCGGCGTATTAATTTAAAATATGTGTGCACTTAGATCATTTAGAAGGTTGTTTTGTCATATAGATTGTAAATAAATGTGTTGATGGACAAACAGACTGTGACGAGTGCTGAACTAAAGTCAAGGTGAGGTTTATTTAACAGATTTGTAGTCAGACACAGCAGCAACAAGAGCAAGGTGGACATAACAGAAGGGCAAGGCAGAGTCAGAGTCAAGAAACAGGTGGGAGTCAAAACCAGGCAAACAATCAGAACAGCAAAAGTACCAAAAGGGCAAAGACAGAAGAGTAAACAGAGAATCAGACAGAAGTCAAAAACCTGATCAGCAAACAAGATGAGTAACAGAGAGAACTGCTCAGTACACACAGAGTGACAATACTCCATAATGATCCAGTGTGAGAGAGGAGTATATGTACTAACAGACTAGATGAGGAGCAGGTGTGTGTGATTAGTACTCCAGGAGGAGGATCTGGAAAACAGAATGGGATTGAAGGATTGTGGACATGTGACAATGATGTCATCGGGTGGTGGGTTATGGGAAATGGAGTCTGGGAGATCGGAGGTGAGAGGAGAGCCAGCAGGCCTGACAATAAATGTAACCATTTACTTTCTGCCAACCTCATGCTCTATAAAGAAGTGAAAGAGCGTCAGATTAGCATCTCAAAGCTGCATTATTTTGAAATTAGTTCTTTTTTTAATCTTTATAGTCTCTGGAGTGATGTATGTGTAAATATTATCATGTAGCTCAATGAGTATGCTGTGTGCACGCATTTCTTGATTAGCCTACCTCACTTTTTTATTCCAACCACAATTAAAATGTAACCATTTTAAATCAGTAAAATTTACTCGCCATCCGTAGAACAGAAAAATCAATAAGATAAAGAGATAAGGGTCTATCATGAATATCTCCGTAACTTTTATTACACAACAATGAGAGGAGATTCATGTCTGGAGTTTACTAATGTCCAGAGTACACAAGTTAGGCAAGCTAGTTAACTCCAGGTGATTACAGACAGTCAGATTCCATCAATAGCTTGTTGGAATAGTTGTGGACCAAGTATGCCTCTTCATGGGTACGTGTATGCATGTATGTTCAATGTTATTGTGGTTTGCTGCAGACAGCAAATGACATTTTAATGCTCCTGTTGTTTACTGCGAATAACGGATGTTCTTTGTACACACTTTTAATGACTTGTGACGGATATCGTTCATTTAGCCTAAATACAAACCAGGGTGCTTGTCATTTTCGGGAGACACCATGCGGACAGATGTGTTGATGGACAAACAGACTGTGACGAGCGCTGAGCTAAAATCGAGACGAGGTTTATTTAACAGATTTGTAATCAACCACAGCAGCAACAAGAGCAAAGCAGACATAACAGAAGGGCAAGACAGAGTCAGAGTCAAGAAACAAGCGGACGTCAAAAGCAAAGGTACCAAAAGGGCAAAGACAAAAGAGTAAACAGAGAATCCAAATGAAGTGGCAATACTTCGCAACGGGTCAGTGGGAGAGAGGACTAAATTAACAACAAGTGAGATCAATACTTGGGAGACTCAGATCTACGAAACGGGACCGGATTGGGAGATGGCAGACATGCGAAAGTGACGTCATCGGGTGGTGGGTTATGGGAAATTGAGTCCGGGAGATCGGGGGTGAGAAGAGAGCCAGCAGGCGTGACAACAGAATACTGTGCCCTTACTGCTTTGTGATTGTATCATTCATAATGGAAATGAATCCTGAATCCAATTATTTTGTTATCCATTTTATCCACTTCATCCATTTTGCAGCAGAAAGGGAAGGAGATGACAGCAAGGAGCGGATTATTCACATTTAGCACACTCGCTATTTCCAGGTTAACCTCAATGACCTAATCGGCAGTGACCTAAACTTTATACTGCACTAAAACATAATGCACATAAACAGTGTGAGTAACTGCTTCGTCTGGCTGTATAAACCTGGAGTAGAACTGGGTGAAATGCTTTTCTTCTTGTTCTTGTTAGTCGTGTAGAATTTAGCATGCTATCCACCTAGCAGAGGAAAGAGATGAAGCTGTATCAGTTATGTAGTTAAACTACTTTATTGCTAAAGCTTACTACATAGACCCTCCCCCCAGTCTAGAACCTGTACGAAGCAACAGGTGTCAAGTCATTTCCTATGGGAGTATGTGATTTAGAGTGTGTGTGTGAAACTATGATGCAAGTGAACTACGATGCAATAAGGCAGTCTAACTGACTGGCTCAAACTAAGACCTCCGACCATTTGTAGACATGGTGTTTGAGGTTCCCACCCACTACTCTCTGAACCTTTTGTTCCTAGAGGCATTTAATTACTATTTAATTACTATTTAATTACTATAATTAATAAGTATCACTCAAAATATAGAAGAGAAACATATAAACTCGCATACTTACATATTTTACGTACATATTTTCAGACGAAGTTCTCTCCTGATGTTAGCAATAACAGTAACATGTCATAAATACAAATCCCTGTGCTAGTGGGTCAGACAGTATATGAGCATGATCACGGCCTGTCCAGGGTGTTTCCAGCCTTCCGCCCAATGAGTGCTGGGATAGGCCCCAGCACCCGCTACAGCCCAGGAAGATAAGCGCGTTAGATCGTGAGTGAATGAATGAACGTTTCTGAATAAACTCTGGAATCATTTCAGGTGCAACATTGTCCCTGAAAGTCGGAGTTTGAAAATAAACAACATTAACAAACAACAATAATCACAACACTATACTGCCAAAAGTATTCACTCACTCACCCAAATCATTGAATTCAGGTGTTCCAATTACTTCCATGGCCACAGGTGTATAATACCAAGCACCTAGTCATGCAGACTGCTCCTACAGACATTAGTGAGAGAATGGGTCGCTCTCAGGAGCTCAGTGAACTCCAGCGTGGTACCGTGATAGGATGCCACCTGTCCAACAAGTCCAGTCGTGAAATTTCCTCCCTGCTAAATATTCCACAGTCGACTGTCAGTGGGATTATAACACAGTGGGAGCGATTGGGAACGACAGCAATGTTAAATGACAGAGCAGGTCAGTGGATGCTGAGACATAGTGCACAGAGGTCACCAACTATCTGCAGAGACAGTCACTACAGACCTCCAAACTTCATGTGGCCTTCAGATCAGCTCAAGAACAGTGTGTAGAGAGCTTCATGGAATGGGTTTCCTTTTGGCAATATAGTGTAGGAGCCACGCACCAAGCCTGCCGACCACATAACGTAAATCTTGACATTAACATTCACAAACATTCACAAACATGAACTTAGGAGCCGTACACCACGGCAGCGCCTGCAGCGCCATCTTGGATTAACATATAGTGACACGGGTAGCATCAGTCACGGCAGCAAGTCAGGCTTTTACTGTTGACCTTTTATCAGCTACATAAAGTTTATTGAAGCAGTAAACAGACAGCACAGACATTATATGAATTATGCAATGCAAACAGAAACCGCATTCGCCTGGCGTCATGTGCGTTGAGGAGTGGTTCCGGATTACCATACGCACCACGCCACACCTGGTGTAAAATTGGCTTTACACAATCCATAGAGATCTGCTCCGCTTCGCCAAAGTTGTCATAGGCGGATTCCTCATGGTTCAGATGCAGATTTTTGAGGAGTTGTTTGAATACAGTCTTGGGGTGCGGCCACACTAGAGCCGCATTAATGTATTTCTGTTACAGCGTCGCATTGGCTCTTTCAGGCTCTGTCAGGCTGAGAAAAGTCTTTCCATCAAATGCTGAAAAACTTTCTGACGTGGAGGCACGTCAAGCAACAAAAACCATGTATGGCCGGGAAGAGGCAAAAGATCCAAGATGGAGACAAGACTAATAATTGAGGTATACTGTTCCCCTGATCTATAGTCATGCCAGGCTTCCAGAATAAATACATTTACATTTACGGCGTTTAGCAGACGCTCTTATCCAGAGTGACTTACAACCGTGCTTAGTGTTCTGTTGGATAGCTAGTATAAGAAGTTTAGAGTCAAAACTCTCCATGAGCTCAGACACTGCCCGAACAAGGGCCAGTGCTGATACCTAGAGAGAACAATACACAGACATATATAGCATAAGTGCACTACCTGGCAACCCAACCCAGCTCTCATACCTAGAGAGGAGACAGGTTATGGTGAGTATTTCAACATCCACATCTACTAGTGCTCACTCACTGAAGTGCTTTACACAGAGATGGGTCTTCAGCCTGCGCTTGAAGACTGCGAGAGACTCAGCTGTTCGGACAGCCAGTGGGAGTTCATTCCACCATCTGGACTCTTGTCTTCCAGACTCTTCTCTGTGTCGTGCAGCTTCCTGGCAGAGAGTGTCTTGGTATACTGCTTTGTCTGACAAATGTTTCCGGTCCAAATGATTTGTTTCTTGCTGGATTTCGAACTATACAAACCTCTCCCCTGCTCCAGCCATGTACACTTCATCTAGATGGATAAGATCTGCATGAGTAAGCATCTGCCACTCTGTCCTTGCATTTTCTAGAGTTTTGGCATCTAACTATGAAGAGGAATTGGGTGCTAAATTAAAATGCAGGCACTACTGTGGAAAAATGCAATACACGTATGGCTTTGCTTTTCCACAGTAGCATGCTTAATTTGAGACAAATTGAAAAACAAAATGAAAAAATGTTTCACAAAACATTTGCTCTGGATGAAGTTATGAGCGATTACTTTTGCCTGGCTTCTCTGCCACGCCCCAAATTCAGTGGAGGACAGTTATTGGACCGTGGTTACAGTTCATTGTGGCATGAATTCCAGGCTGTTCAGACTAAAACACAATGATGGTACTGCGTTTTGGCATGTTTCAAGCACCACACTGTGAAATTTAGTACAGCTGACAGCTGATTGCTTTTCACTGTGATTTGTACACAATTCTGACACAATTCAGTGTTTGATTCTTTAGATGTAAACCTACATCTGTTGCTTTTCTTTGAGGAGGTCAAGTGATGTTAAAACAATGATATGGATCATTTGCTTTTCATTTCAGCATCTTTACCGTGTGTATCACCTGTTTAACAGTCTCTGTGCATTGCATTGTTTACTGTAATGATTTCATTTAAAAAATGATTCAATGATTTCAAAAGCATTTCATTGGGGCATCCATGTAAGAAGGTCAAGTGACGTGAAAATAGTTTATAGATATTTTGGTTTTTCATTTATGCACATATTCACCTTGTTACATGTGAATTGCCACTCACATTTTTACCGTAGTTGTGACCACATTTCAGTTTGGCACTAATGCCTCTCTCATAAAGCTGCTTTCACACTACAAGTGGAAAACTCACCCCTCCACTTTCTCACACATTCAGCTCTGGAAATAAATAAGAGCCCACTCCAGGTTCTTCTTAAATCAGCATCTCCACATGTACAGCAGGTTCTTAGTGAGGAACAGAAGGTTGGGTTCTAGCTTTACTGGCAGATACAGTGAGCGTCTGGTTCATAAGAACAAGGTCCAGCAGCAAACACACAGGACAACACAGCTACAGACTGGCAGAGGGCCAAAACCACTCTCTACTGACCGTGATGAGCGCCACCTCATTCCATTGTCCCTTAACCACCGTAAGATGACCTCAAGTGACCTACAGAGAGACTGGCGAGCGGCGGCTGGGGTGAAATGCACAGCGAGCATGGTTCAAAAACAGGCTTCTGGAGGGTCATTAGTGATTTTCTAAATAAACAGATCTAAATACAATATTTGATCTGGAATTTGGGAGACGTGTTTCCAGTAGGGTATAGAATCAAACAGAACTGCTAATTTTGGTCCAACACAAACCCAGAAACTGTACAACTAGAGGAACTGATCATTTACAGGTGGTCTCTTAACTTTTCCAGAGCTGTATTATTTTGCACAGTGCAGATGTAGATTTGGACTGCGTGGAACATATCGGGGTTGTGCATTGGCCAAGTCTCAGTGAGCCAATAGGAGAACTATAGCTGTGTCTGGTAGTTCCTGCTGTTACCTGAAAGGCTATTTTATTGGATAGCACTGCCTACTTTCACACCCAACCTGTGAGTGGTTTGAAAACAGCTTCCCGCAAATGTGGGTGAGTGCAGCGCATACCACATTCATTGTATGAGCAGCAGTATTTGTCCAGAGCTCAGCAGACACACAGGCCTGTAGAAAGTTTTCAACTTTTCCGCTCAGTTGGAAAACTATCCTTTATCAGTACACACAGCTTTACTGTGTGATTATCTACCTAAGCGGTTTGCTTGGCATACGATGACATTCTTAGCCTGTATTTGTGCTACAATATCAATAGCATGAACAAAGTCAAGCAAAATATAGATTTAATCTTAAATGGCTCGGTGAAATGGTAGCCACTACATAGATCATCATGCCTTTACATTCAAATAGTGTATTATACTGTATGTTTAAATAAAACCCAGCTGTACAACATCCTAACTAACATTTAGTGCACTGTTTTGGTGTAGTCTTGATTTTATGACCTATGAAGTGTACTAGATAGGGAGTTAGGTGAGATTTAAGATTCAGCCATAGATATACTTTCATGCTAAGCCACAGGCTTTCATTCTATGCGCTATCACAACTGTAGCTGTCTTGATTTTATGGCCTATGTAGCGCACTAAATAGGGAGTTAGATAAGATTTGAGATTCAGCGATAGACATGCTTTCATGCTTAAACAAAACAACAGTAGCAAAGTTTGCTTGTCATGTGCTATTTTTCGAAAGGTAACAAATCAGAAAAAAGGGGCGGGTCTAACCGAACTAGAGAGTGAATGTCGGGGGTGAACAGTAAGACATGTTTGCTCACATTTACAATTTTTACCAAATATTCAGCTATAAGATGTATTTTAATTCACTAGCATATGTACTATCCAGTACACTGCTGTCACTGAGGTTTGATATACACAAGTACCAAAGTGCATCAGGCAAGAGTTGAAAACATTTAAATGACCCTGCGCTCATTGCCGTGCTCTGAATAGACCTTTCCACCGAGCTCAGAAATTCGTGTGAAATTTCCTCATTCAGCGTAAAAGCAGCTCTACTTCACTTCCACTAAAACCATAATGGCAGTGTCCAAGAGTAAGAGCTTGTACAACTTACCTGAGTGTTTGAGCTTCAAACAGAATCAACCGTACCTCAGTTTCAATGGCGTCTCAAGTTACAATGATCAAAGGAAATGGGTTTTTGACAGGCCATTGACATTAATGCGTAGGTGCCTGGCAGAATGCTAAATGGATAAATTGTACTCCTGTAACGGAAAAATCCACCTTGCTGCCTTTGCCAGGTCAGCAATGCATGATCAGTGCACAACATGAAGGGAACACCATACAGGTAGGGCCGGAACTGTTGCAGGCCCATCAATCCAGCCAGCAATTTCCTCTGGCTCTAATACTGTAGTTAGCCCCAATGCCTTTGTGCAGTACTCCACAATTTTGCGATGGGCTGTAACGAGTCCTGTGTCACACACTTACTGCTGTACAGTTGTCCAAGTTTTAATACTGTATTCTGACCTCATACCGAACACACTATGGGCAGGGCATGTTCAGCCTGGCTAGTGTGCTGTTGACAAACAATGATCACACGGCACTCATCACTGATCCATGTCATGCGGGATGTTTCTATAATGTCCAATTTACCTTCAACATAGATGGATAGATCAGTACTTAAATATAATAATTCTGTTGTTAGAATTTAAGCTTCTTTTAGAACATTTATTATCTCATTATCTCATTATTAACTCATAGTTAACTCATTATCTGCAGGTTCATGGACTGAACTTGGTAGGTTGGATCTGGCTGAACACCCAGGCCTATTAATCTAACAGAACTAGAATTTGGCAGACAAATGAATACAGTCTTGAAACGGATTAAACTTAATTTAATATGATTCATTTCTGGGCCAACATTCCTACAGTGGACAAACGGCATTAAATGGCCTAATGTGAAACAGTCTTTACTACTGGACAATCATATCCACGCCAGAATATTTTATCAACAGAATATTCAATAATGACATAAAGAAAAATATGAGAATTTCAGAGTGCACAAAAGATAACTCGCCTGTTGAAGCAGATATGACCAAAGGCGTGTTGTATGCCTTTTGTTTACATAACTGGAAGAGCAAAGTCCATTCCAGTCTCCATCACTTCCTCACAGACATGCCCATGTACAGCCACCTTATGCAAACCTTTGACCATTTTAGGCAACACGTCCTGAACAAACACGGTCAGTTCTCATTTTAAGAGTTTAGTTAAATGAATGCATCGTAAAACTTGATACAGTCGTTCTGTGAACAGAGCTCCTGTGAACAGTTGATAGAGTTACATAAATAAACAGGATCTGTAGAGTTAAACGATCTGCCCTTTGATGACATTAACAGTGCCTTCAAAGATGTGCCTGTTTCCCAGGTCATTGGTGCCAACCTCCAGCCTTGACAGATGCTAGCTTTTGAACTTCATGATGGTCAACAACCAGGATAGCCCTTTTCCTCTGTGACCCAGAGAGCATGATGTCCATTATTTCCAAAAACAGTTTATCGGTCCATATTAGACGAGGGTTAGCAGCATTTCATACTGTTGGTTTTGGTCTTGTCTCTTTAAACATACAGATTTCTCTCTGATTCTCGTGAGTCTTTTATCGACTATCTTTAGCAGCTATGAATAGAGAAATGCTGTTCTTAAGCTGTTAAACAAATTTACTTGTGCAGCATTTCCTAAAACGTGATTGAGCCTTTCATGTATGCTCCGTTTATACTCAGTCAGGACAGCATCAGCTCTTACCTATTCACCTGTTTACCTGAGGGAAGATCCAATGCAGTTTTTTTATCATTCTACAAGAAAATTCTTACATTGTTGTGCCATGTATTTTCAGAATGTTGCATGTATCAAATTTAGAATTAACAAATATTTACATTTAAAATAATCAATAGAGTAAAATGTCTTTACCATCTGCTGTTTCTACTTATATATACCTGAAAAAGACTTTTTGGAACCGGATTTGTATAAAACCACTGTATATTCCAATTTCATGATACCTGCACTCAAGTTTCAGTCTTACATCTAACTGCATAATGAAGCTATTCTGAGGACAGTGGAGATGGGAAAATTCTCCAGAAGGTGGTGTTGTCTAGGGAGCAGGTACCCAGTGCTTTAATTTGATTTTTATTTGGTGTACTTTTGTGAACAAAAGACATGAAATCAAACAGACTCTACCTGAGCATAAAACATTTCATATGCAAACACAAAATGCAAACACCCATGGACTCCTACCATTATGAAGGTGATAAAGTGACTTACTCAGACTTACTCATAATAAGGACATAAGCCACACCTACACTGTACAAATGAGATGTTAAATGTCACGTTAAAATATTGATAAATAAATTACCACAGAACAATTCAAATTACTGAATCTAAAAAATATGGAGTAGTTACCAATATGCTAATTGACACCAGAGATCAAAATGTAAGAAATAAAAAATGGAGATATTTGTTGCTTTTCTTTGGACAGTGAATATATAATATCTCATTTTGAATAATAAATAAAATGGCTATATTTGTGCTGATAGTGTAACCCCTGGTACAGAGAGAAATCCAAATCTGTTGTAAAGAAATCCAAGTTGAAAAGTTTCTCAACAAAGGTGCATTTTGTATCAGACCACTCCAAATGATGGAGTGGAATTATGCAGGTGTTATGTGATTGTGGCTGTTGATTACCCCATTAAATTACCCTTTAATTCAACATAAATCATTTTTACCAACAACTGCCCCACCCACCAACACCAACAATTTGATAGAACAATTTAATAACTTTTACTACCTAAACTAAATTGAAATAAAAATATTCCAACATGGAATCAGCCTCATGGACATTTTATATTTCACATTTCATAAGGAGCCGTACTGAATTGGGCAACCCTTTCATTCTAAGGCAACTGAAAGAGGGCAAGAACAGGGTGCTGCTTCATATCTGAGGTGAAATCAAAAGAGCTAGATACAGAATTATCATTCTGTTAACTGACTGAAGTCTAACTAAGAAGAGGCCAATAAACTAAGCTGAAATTAACAAGAGTTTTCCCCCAGGAAATGAAGCTTGGTACTTGTGCACAGAAGAATTTCTATTAAAAGTGTCATTTAGTCCAGGACCAGCTTTAAAACATGTATGGGAAACTGTCCCTTAAAGGCTTCGGTTCCTCCCTATAAATCACACCCATAAGAGAGAAAAAGGAGAGATGTGCCTTTATTTGGTTGACTCTTTGTCATCACTGCCTATAAAACAAGTGATTTGCACAACTCTGGAGCTGGAGGATGTAATTATTACCTTTAGGGCTACACCCTGTTCTTATCTTCACGCATAACCAAAAGGCAGTGAGAGCACTCATTCGAACATTTTATTGGCTGCTCACCTACAAACAGATACCCATTTGCGGAACAACTTCTGATAAGGTATCAGTCAGAGAGTAAAGTCAATAGGACGCCCTTCCCTGGATTCCTGTGGAGAGTCGTCTCTGTGGAAGGACTCAAAGTGAGATACGCTGGAAAGAGAGAGACGGAAAGACAACTCACCAAGAAACAGGAGAAGAGTGAGGACAAAGAGTCGAGAGAAGAGAAGAGAAGGACAAAATAAGAAAGAAGAACTAAAACTAACTACTCACTATACATCTTTCTCAGCATGCTTTGTGAGTAAATGAACCTTCTATTCATCAATCAAACCAACAGCTCAAAAGAGGAGTGGACGTTCGAAGAGGACATTTCATCATGATTACACTGGATAATCGTTCAGTCGCCATTGTACGGATATTGGAGATTGTGCTGTCATGTGTCTGTTTCAGCCTTGTGGCCTCTGTGGGCCAGAGCAACAGTTCCTACTGGGCCTGGTGCATGTTCACTTGGTGCTTCTGCTGCTTTATGAGCCTTCTCATCTTCATTTTGGAGTGCACCAGCCTCAACATCAAAGTGCCCATCTCCTGGGATGACTTCACCACTGCTTTTGCCATGCTGGCTACGCTCATGATGCTGGCTGCCTCGATCATCTACCCCAACTTCTTCGTTTGCTCCTCTTGTTCTCGTCAAATTGCTGCTACAGTCATGTCCTGCCTCTGTTTTATTGTGTATGCTGTGGAGGTAGGACTAACTCGGGCGAAACCAGGAGAGATCAGTGGCTTTCTGTCCACAGTTCCAGGCCTGCTAAAGGTGCTGGAAGCCTTTGTTGCCTGCATCATCTTCACTTCTCTCAACAACAGTTTCACTACCCACCCTGGGTTGCAGTGGTGCGTGGCAGTTTACTCACTGTGCTTCATCTTTGCTCTCCTCATCATCATCTTCACCATCTGCAGGCTGCTGGCTCTGTGCCCCTTTCCATTTGACAAAGTGCTCACTGGTTACAATGTGCTGGCTGTTATGATGTACATGACAGCAGTAGTTATATGGCCACTTTACAGTTTCCAAGGAAATCCAAGACCAGCATCCTGCAACAAGCCATGTCCCTGGGACAACCTAGTGGTAGTCTCCTTTATGACTTGTGTCAACCTCATCGCCTATATCGTGGACACATGCTATTCTGTACGGCTGGTGTTCTTTATTACACCTGCTTAAGAAGAGATTATAGTAGGTATGATGACCAGGCAGTGTAAATGTTAAGACTGAGAGAAAGTTTACATATATATATATATACACACACAAATATATATACAAATCTTTCATAAAGAGTGTTTTATCTGATTTCTAAATTTGTTTTCATTATTGTTTCTTTTTGTGAAATCCAGTTGATGATGAAATGGCTTACAGCTTCTTCAAAAGAGTCTGCAAGTATCTTTAGTAGCCACCAAACTCTATTATACTCTGTTAAATGTTCCATCATGCAAGCCCTCCAAAGTGGCTCTTTCTTTATATCACAGCTTGGTCAATATGTTCCTTTTGTTTTGTTTACAAAAGCGTGGACAAAGATTATCATGATTGTATCCAGTGCATATGCAGTGACAAACAGTCCTAGCCTTGGTGACATTACATTGTTTGTGAGAGAATTACATACCATTAAATTCTTTTTTGTTGGCTCGCATACCAAATGAAATCTGTGCTTTGAGTCCATCTATTTGTTTCCCCTTTAATAAATCATTAAAAGACTAATTAATTACAAATACATTTGATGTGTTATTTCTTGTGGTGCCACTACATGACCTTATGAAAAAAGTCTGTTTACGAAGGTGTGTCTTCTGTCAGTAGTGAAGTGCAGTGCAGTGGTTAATACACACACGCCCATGCCTGACAGAGGGCGAGAGAGAGACATGAGGAACAATGGTGGAATGTACAGGGAGAGCTCCGACTATTCATTTATGGGCATATAAAAGTGCCATAGGGCTATACGTAAGTGAGACAATATATAATATTCAGGATGCCAAACATAATCATCATCCCATAAAATGATTTTACCAAGAAATATTTAATCAAGTATTAAAAACACATCACTGCTAACAATGAACTTTGTTTATAGGGTTCAACCCACTGAATCACGTAAATCCCTAATTAAACCTTTAAGTGCAAATATTTGATAAATTTGAGTGATAAAATGATTTATGGGTGTGCATGTGTGCGTGTGCATGTGGAATGCCATTTCGAAGGAAACAGAGACACTAAATCACCCTGTGCTGAGAGAGCTACAGCAGGACTATTTCTACTTCATGGTGCCTGCGTTACTCTCTGTGCTATGTGTTACAGACTTTTCACCTCAAGGTGGTGAGAAGAATGTGTCAAGGTGTCCCCAGCAGCAGGTAATTCACCTCTTTGAAGGATTTATTCCTTTATGAGGGTTTTTGAATTTTTGTTGAACAGCCTAGTGGGCTGACCTGGAGGAATCATTTTACGTTTACTGACTGACCGAGTGACTGTGATTTTGCTGAAATGCGCAGAGCTGCAGAGCCCAGAGGGAACCTTAGGTTGGCTGATGTCGTGTCGTTTCATGTGGCTCTGTGTCTTTGCTTGAACCATTATTGCAAGGGAAGCAGTGCGAAGACATACAGTGGTAGGAATACGTTTGTCAGCTCGTCTAAGTGTAACTGCCTTACTGTGATACTGCCTTATGTTCCCTGTCTCACAGTCATATTCCAACTCCATTAAAACTAACAGTATTAAAAATTGTTGTGGAAAAAAGGATGAAGCTGAGACTTGCTACTCTTTTGCTATCGGAGTTGAGCCATTCTGCCTGAAATGGCCATGGAGTTACATTATGGAGCTGGCACACCAATAAAGGGTTAACTACAACTTTGATCCATTTTTTTGTTTTCATTTCTACATTTATTAGCTCTGCCCTACATTTTTCTGCCCCACAATTTCACATAATAAGAACCACAAGTGAACAAAGACATTGATATGAAGCACCAAAGCTATTCCAGCCCTAACATCGTCCCCATACAAACAATGTTGATTATATGAATATGAATATGAATATGAATATAATGAATGTATAGGTAATTTATGTCTCAGGGACCTCTATGCATTTTGGACCCTACCTTCCCATTGCTGAAATGCCTGTATGACAAACGCTAAGCAGTCGATGGCGGTAGGTACTTTAAATCAGTATTTCTCAAAACGGTTTCCAAGGACCCCAAATGGTCCCTTAGGCAGTCGATATTTTTGCTTAGGCAGTCCATAGTGTTGCGTGTTTGGTTGAAGCAAAAATGTGGACTGCCTGGTGTTCTCTAAAGACTGGTATGAGAACCACTGCTCTAAATCAGTGGTTCTCAACCCAGTCTTCAGTTACCCCAAGCAGTCCACTTTCAACCCAACATGCAACACTGTGGACTGCCTAAGCAAAAATATCGACTGCCTAAGGGTCTCTGAGGATCGGTTTGAGAACCACTGCTCTAAATTACATTAGCCGGCAAGCTAATATAAAACAGGCATTTCTAATTTTCTGTATTTCAAAGTTTAGATTCCCCAAAGACTGTGAAGACAAGCGGCTTAGAAGATCAATGAATGAATGAACAATTCCCTAAAAAGTGATGTGAAAACCCTGATTTTATACCAGTGTAAATTTATTGCATTTTCAACACTCAACAAACCAATGTTGAATTAACAGAATACATTTCAGCATTGAAAAACTGTTCATCACCACTGAACACCACTGAAGCAATGTCATTTAACTTTTATAACCCAAGGGTAATTTTGCATAATTAAAATTACAGGTTAAAAATTATGCGTTATTTTAGGAAGAATCTAGGCAGGTCAGATATGTAATTAATTGACATGTTAATGCTAATCTTCATGAATCTGACAATTTTATATAAATTTGATACAAATGTACTTGTAACTCTTAAAATGTTAACAAAAAAATACAAAACATTATACAAAAAATTATATATATACAAATTGATTGGCAGCTCATAATCACTATATGGCTAAAAGTAAGTGGACACCCGAGTGGATACCAGAGTATCATCAATTCTTGCCAAATGTGGTTAGTGAGGTTAAGGTCATGGCACTCCAAGTGGCAGGCAACTGGAGTTCATCCACATCAAATTCATATCAGATTCATGTCAGACTGCCAGAGAGTTAAGCATGTTCTCACTCCAGAGAACGTTTTCGTTGTTCCAGAATCCAGTGGCGGAGTGCTTTACACTCCAGACGACGTTTGGCATTGTGTGTAATCATCAGCTGCTCAGCCATGTAAAGCGTGTTTCATGAAGATGCACAGTTGTTGTGCTGCTGTTGCTTCTGGAAGCAGTTTGGAACCTAGAGAGTAATGTAAGAGAAGGTACACGATTTTTCAACAGTACATGCTTCAGCACCTGGCGGCCCATTCTGTGAGTTTGAATGGTCTACCACTTCACGGCTGAGCTGTTGTTGCTCTTAGACTCTTTCCTTTTCCTCTTTTTGTTTTACAGATGTGCATCCACTTAGAGTGTAAGCTACAAAATTCAACATCATATTTTTACTTACAGTAGCTGTGTGTTAATCATCCTCACATCTTCAGTTTGTCATTCAAGAAATCCAATGGACTAAGTGTTGTGTTTTTTTTGTTTTTTTTAATTCAACCAGAATGCCTTCATTACCAAATGGTTCAGTAAAAAGATTACATTGGAAAAAATGTAAGTCCTATAGGACTTTTTTGAACAGGGTTTGTGAATGCATTAATTGTTGCAANCTTTGTATGGATGCGAGAGGGCACGAAGGATGAACATGTTGAGCAAGCAAAGTATGTCCCTCCGCCAGGGGACCACTGGACTTCTGTGAGCAATGACAAAAACTTGGGCATCACTGCACACTTCACTGATACAGAATGGAATCTGCAGTCACCTGGACTAACTGTAAGTAAAACGTCACAGGAAGATTAACTACACTTGGCACAGACAGTAGTTGTAATATGGTTGCAGCCGTGAGGCTACTTCCATTTGAAGACTGCCCTGCACGGGCCACACTCTGCAAAGGACAATCACAGTTTCACTATGGACAATAGATTTGTAAGTGTTCTGGCTAAATGTTGCAAGATTGACGGAGCTGAAGTGTCTTCCAAATGATGAAAGAAGTGAAGTGTGGGCTTAATTACACAACCAGAAAATAGAAGAGATCCGTGCACAATAACCATCTGCAGAGACAACAGAGACACAGCCTCTAAAGAAGAGGAAGAATCCATAGAACAATGTCTGGACTGCTACAAAGCAGAGCCCAAAATGGATATGGAGGTGTGTCCACTACAGTGGTGGTCAAAGAAAGAAGGAGCACATGCAAGGCTGGTACCCATTGCACACAAATACCTGTCAACCCCTGCAACCACATTGTGAGAGGCTGTTTTCGCTCTCAGGCCACATCATCCACAGGAAGCTGCTTTTTCCTCTGATAATTTTGATAAACTGGTCTGTCTCAGAAACTGAGGAAAAAAATTCAGTTGTTATAGTATGGAGTGTAAAGTTAAAAACACACAACTACACTGTCATGCCTGCTGGTTCTCCGCTCACCTCCAATCTCCCGGACTCCATTTCCCATAACCCACAACCTGATGTCACGTGTCCATCCTTGCCCAATCACACCCTGTTGCCTCGTTCTCGGTGCCCTAAATATTGATTAGTCACCTGACTTCATTTAGTCTTAAATACTTCTCTCTCGCACGGGCTCATTGCGAAGTATTGCCACTCTGTAGCGTACCGAGCGCTCTCTCTGTTTGATCTTGTTCGTTACTCTGGCTTTGACCTTATTTTGATTCTCTGGTTTACTCCTCTTGTTTATTCCATTTGGTACCTCTGCCTGGTCTGATTGCCTGCTTGGTTTGACTCTTGCCTGTTTATTGACTCTGTCTCGGTTTTGCCCCTGATTGTATTTCCTTGTTCTTGGTGTTGCTGTGTTTTGGTACAAACCTGTTTAATAATCTGTGCCTTGCTTTTAGCTCAGCGCGGGTCACAATCTGTTCGTCCATCGTCACATAAACAAAATACAATTACAATAAATACAATTCCATAGTTTTGATCTTACATTTTTATTTTACATTTACATATAACATATATTATAAAAAGCTTCAGTCTCAAGAAGAATAAAAAATGAGATCAATTGTGATTAATTGTTGCGTCACAGCAAATTCTGTGATTAATTAGTTCATCTCTTTATCTACTGACAGCCCTAATTTTTAATCAACATGATCACCCTTTATCAATCAGTCACTGCAGCCCTGACATTATTAACTTAAATTGGTCATTGGCAGTTGATCATCTCAAACATCTCATTGTAAACACTTACATACATTAAGACTGATGAGGTGTTGAAATTTTGATCCAGATTTGCCTTTAGCTTCCAAATGACTTGTTCATGATTCCTCTAAATGTATCCATCCATCTTGTAGCTGGTCATTCTCTTCAATTTGAGGGGGAACTAAATTGGATGCAACACCTGCCACAAACATATATACTGTCATGTGGGAGGTTTTCTGAAAACCAGTGAAGATCTTGTCCTTTACTCAGAGCTCAACTCAATGGAAGAGTTTTGCCAGTCTAATCTTCAACGAGTCCTTGTGAAGTTTCTACACTCACGCCCACGCGGGATACAAGCTCCCACCCTTTAAAATAACACTTAGAGTTCTGGACTTCTTAGAACAGGATATAACAAGTCTCTGGAACTAAACCAAAACCTGAGTGACGTCATAATACACAGATGCAGCGGTGTCTGTTCTGAGCTGTAGATTTTAAGTTTCTGAACTCCTGGTCCTCATGAATCAAAATAAAACTCTGTACAATTCCAATAAGGTTCTACATGCTGGATGCATAAACCCCAATTACAGTACTTCAGACTGGGTTAACCCCAACCACTACTGCACACATTCTGAGGACTCATTCTTTAAGTCATTAAAGCAAGAGTCTAAACATGGTTTCTGGATCAAAGGTTGGATGTTGATATTAATCTTTGGAATGTTAGCACCCAGCTTCAGAGTCCAAACAGCTCATGGATAAGAATGGATCAACCACCAATGACCAACTAGTATCTGATCATAAAATGGAGCTGATAAGATCCAGGAGGTCTGTTTATGGTTCTTATGGAGCCAGCAACTAGGAAGAGGCATTTATGTCTAGTCTGTGTTTGAAAGGGCAGAGGATTTATTCTGGGTAACAAATCTCACTGTGACGAGGAGCGCTCTTCATGTCTTCATTACATACAAGACGAGGAGAGGACATGGGGAGAGAATGGAAGAAAACCTTGTGTGGCACAAATGGATTTGTTAATGCGGATGACTCTTCGCAAAATCACCGAAGCTGGAAAGGATTCTGCTGATTTCTGAAAGACAACTTAAGACGGCATTACACCGTATGACATTTTTGAAACCTTGACGAGGAAAAGGATACGAGATCTGTGTGACAACCGAGCAATCAAGGATCACCATGTTGTCTGTGGATTTAAGATCACTGACGCAGCCGGTCGGAATAGTGCGGATCTCTGAATTTATCCTAACTTGCATCTGCTTCAGCCTCGTGGCCTCTGTGGGCAGCGTGAGCATGAACACCTCGTACTGGGCCTGGTGCATGTTCACTTGGTGCTTCTGCTGCTTCATGACTCTTCTCATTCTCATACTGGAGTTCACCATGTTTAACGTTAAAGTGCCCATCTCCTGGGATGACTTCACGACTGCCTTTGCCATTTTGGCGACACTCATGCTACTAGCCGCCTCGATCATCTATCCTGCTATCTACACCTGCCACACCTGCATCAGGCAGATTTGTGCCTCTGTGGTTTCCTGGCTATGTTTGGGGCTGTATGCTGTAGAAGTGTGGCTGACCCACAGGAGACCAGGGGAAATCAGTGGTTTCCTCTCTTCTGTTTCTGGCCTTTTGAAGATCCTAGAGACCTTTGTGGCCTGTATCATATTCACCTCCTTGCATCCTACGAAATCACCCGGGCTTCAGTGGTGCATAGCCGTCTATTCATTGTGCTTCATCTTCGCCTTGCTTATCATCCTCCTCACCATTGGGAAAGTGGTGTCGGTCTTTCCCGTTCCTTTTGACATGGTAGCTACCATCTACAACATCATTGCTGCAGTGATGTACATGACCGCAGTGGTCATCTGGCCACTATATGCCTTTGAGAAGAACCCACGTCCTGCTGAGTGTCATTTCTGTAGTTGGAATAAACTGGCGGTGGTGACCTTTATGACTGCAGTTAATGTCATAGTGTACATTTGTGATGCAGCCTATTCCATAAAACTTGTATTCTTCACCCGACAGGAATGAGGCGCAGCAAAAAACACACGTCTTGGGAAGATAACAGATGATATTATTTACATTCTATCTGTCTATGGAATAGAATCAATGTCTATAGAGGTTCCCTAGTCTTCATTATGTTCTGCTGATGTGGTTGAGGTTAACGATTATTCATATTCTGTTTTAAAGCACAATTAATTTCCAGCATCACTTTTGACTACACTGTTTTTTCCACATGTTTTATCTCCTTTCCTATATGTGATCAGCTGAATTACAAAACTGTTTTAAATCAAAAGGTATTGGTGATCGCCTGATATAACCACAATAAACAGTGATTTGGATTCTTTCTTTCTTTCTTTCTTAAACACTGACGTTATTGTGTGTTTCAACTGCCTCAGTGCTCTTTGTGTATAAGGATACTAGCCATAAAAAGAAACTGCATAGCATCTACTGCTCAACAGTTGACCAATGTAATACTTGTGTAAATGTTTAATGAATGGAGACATGCCTATTCTAAAGGTCACAGCATAAGCTGTTGAAACATGTACCACATGAATATGGTTCATACATACGCCTTATATCTACTTTCAGTTACAGATAAAAATATTCTCTGCTCTACCAAAATAACAACAATAAATTAATAAAAAACATTTACAAAATTGTATCAGAGCATTTTAAAAATGCTGGTCAGGCGGCTGTAGGGGTGAAGGACTTTACCAAGAGAAGCATGTCTAAGACCATTAAGGGCTATGATGTACTTCCAGACACCACTGGAATATGACTGTGACATTCATAACCTAACCTTTAGCTGTTTTTTCTTTAGCGGCTACAAATATCAGTACAATATTATTTATTGGTTTTCTAATGGCGAGAAGAAATTGACTGAATTGTTTTCTTTCACAGAAGAAAACAATTCAATCAGTACGTATTGTTTTAATAGGTTTTTAAATCGTGATGTGAAATGGTCTTATCCCATTGCTTTTATGTTTGCCAGTTTATTTATATCCAAAGATCAGCTCTATTAAAGAGTAAAAGAGACAATTTAGAGAAGTCACAAGTAAGTGGTGAATGCAACCCTTAAAATGTGGGCGGTCCAACAGGTTTGGAAATGTGTCTTTGCAGTTTCCTTAGCACCAACGTATTACGGTAATATGTTTGGAATCTTCAGAGTTCTTGACATCATTGCGGGTGTTGAGGTTCTGTTTGAACATCTGCCAGGGCCAAGTTTATTTCTGAGTAAGAATGATCACCTGGGATCATCTCATGTAACCCCATCTCAGATCAGCCTTCTTTATCTGGGACCTTTTATAAATATATATTTGAGTGGTATCTGCAAACAGAAGAACTAAAGTAATGTCAGGAGTGTGAATGCAAGTCTTAAGCATGCTGTAAGCATTTCATTGCCCAAAATTAAATCCCCTACTGAAACCTGCACGGAGCCTTTCATTCTAAAAAAACTCCTTCAGTTTCCAGACAGACCTTGAAGTTCAGTATTGAAGTTCAGCACTGTTAAACTGTACCAGCTGCATGAGTCAGATTGCACATATTACGTTCTGAACAGCAAATGGGCTGTAATCACAGGGAACATGACAGGCAATTACCATCCTGCACATGTAACAAGGGTAACTATAAAAAAGACATTCAAGTATCTTATTCTTATCTGGAGCGTAGAGTTTCTCATTGAGAGAACAAGCAACACTGAAAGGTTAATGGATTTGGAGAGATTATAGACCATTATGAATACACAATGTAATTGGTTGTTTAGTGTTCTAACGGAGATTAAAAATCACCCATTTTTCACGAAATTACAGTTGTGAGCTTTGTTTGCATATGTAAATCTTCTACACAA
The DNA here is from genome assembly GCA_034552555.1 of Semaprochilodus insignis. Taxonomy (NCBI): domain Eukaryota; kingdom Metazoa; phylum Chordata; class Actinopteri; order Characiformes; family Prochilodontidae; genus Semaprochilodus; species Semaprochilodus insignis. The sequence continues at coordinate 646,535 of CM067477.1, forward strand.
AAGTTTCAGACTACAGAAGCCAGCAGCCAGTATAGATAAGATTTTAGGATGAGGAAAAGAAATATAAGCAATATAAGTAAGAGATTTAAAAGAAACATAAATACATAACTAAAGGTAAGCCTTGGTGATGTCACAGGATTAATGTAATTACTGTATGCAACAGCTACACCTTTTTAACATGACGTTGAGGTTGACCCCGGAGTTATGCCGATTGAAGTAACAGCCTTTGTTTCATTAGCATTGTTTTTGTTTATTGGACAGTATAATATGACAAGAGTAATTATATCCTCTTTCAGTCCTAGAATCTAATTTGTTCCCTTTAATGAAAAACAACAGAAGCTGGGAGCTAAGAAGAAGGACGCACAGTAACATTGTGTTAAGTGAAGTTCCACTGTCTGATTGAATTTAGCTTAGTCATAGATTCATTAAGTGAGAGGTCAGAAAAGGAAACACCTCCGACTCCAACCATGAAAATCTGGTAGCTAATTTCACCAACTAGCAGTTCTTTCTTCCAACAGCCTTGGCTAACATAGGGTCCTAGATAATGTCAACGTAGACACATAAACCTGTAAACCTGTAAAACAGCACTCATGTAATCATGTATTGAGTCTTTAAATCCCTCTGAACACCATAATATTAAAGTGTCTGAGGATAGTCAGATAAGCTGTAGGGCATATCTTTCAGGTACAGTAGACATTCTCCAGGGCTCTGAGAACTGTGAACTGGTGCTGAACAGTCAATCTAAAAAATCCTACCCACCTTCCAAATTTAGACACTGAAGAAGCAGAAATTTGGAAATAAATACAGTATGTTATGTTGCATTTCTAGACATATCAACTGATTTGTTCAGCAGTCCTGAGTCCTTTAGTGAACGCTAAAACATATATATACACACCCACCTGAAGAGAGATATCTTCTTGTTGAAACACTCTATGCATGTTTTGGAGTCACTATGCGTGGGCACAGTATTTTTGCTGTGTCCTTGATTTTTGCTGTTGTTAAATTACTGCTAAAAAAGATGTTCTGGCACATTAAATGACATGATAAGTGTTCAGACGAGCTATATATATGTTTTCTAGAATTTTGGAAAATTCCTTAAAATAAAAATGTACTGATAAGGGTAAGTTAAAGGGTCTAATCCATAGGATTTTATATAATCCATCCTGACATACTGCCCTGTTTCTGTACTTTTCAGTGTTACATGGTACAAAAAAGGGTATTCAGATGGGAAACCCTGCTTTTTAATAAGAGCAACATATGATTTAAAACACGGAGCCCAAAAACTGAGATTTTATGAAAAGAAATGAAATAATGTCAACTGTAATGTAAATAGTGTCCATTTGGCACTAAACTCATGGAGATGACTTCAAAACCCTTTAAAGAAATAAAATTCTAAAAAAGAAAAAAACTAACAAAGCCGTGTACAAACAGCCAAACAGCTCCCACAGGTGGATAGCATTTATAAAGCACAGTAAAAACAAGCATGCTGGACATACGGGCGGGGAGAGATGGATATATCGGCAATACATGACAGACTCGATCTGCCACACAGTTTGTCCTTGGAAAGCACGTGAAGGATTGTTGGTGTTAGAGTAAAACATCAAAATCCGTGTTACGTATTCCCATTTGAGAACTACAGACCTGTGGTTAAAGAGAGCCTGCAGTCCACCAATGAAATGGGTTATTTCAGCAAAAGTGATCACTTTGAAGCTAAAAGTTCCTCACCAGCTTCTAGAGCCAAGTGCAGGTCAGTAGTAAGTTACTGCAATACTAATATGCAGAGAGGAGAGGTTTACCAGGACCCGTGAAGGAACCACTGCCCGGTCTAAAAAGAGCTGGAAGATGACTTTGGAAAACTTAGGAACTGAATGAAGAGTGACCTGTTTGAACACATGGTTTATTAAAATCAGAGCTTGAAGTGGAATAAAGCGCTGGTACTTATTTACATGTTGGCGTGTGTATCAGACGCTATTCAGCAAAGCATTAAATACAACATTCTGAATTTCTACAGAGAATAAAGTATACTAGGAGATATCGCTGATGGTCACAACATACTCTGCAAGTATTTGCAAAACTACAGTATTCATTTTTATCGTAATTGAATAATGTAATATTGTCACGCCTCCGGGTTTCCCTGACAAATATCTGTGTTATGCTATTTATTATGTCTGTGTGTATTATTATGTGTCTGTGTCTCTTTTTAAGTAGACTGTCTGCAGCATTCAGAGGTAAACAAGCTAAGAGTTTTATTGTGTAGTCACTGCAAATGCAGTATGTTCTTAATTTTTTAATAAGGCGATATTTATTATGAATGTAGTGATTCTTAATCAGAAAGCAAGCATGCTTATTCATTTATTTTGCCTGATAAACTAGCTCTAGCTAATCGTTTCACACGCTGCAAGAAAGAAAAAATATGAATATGAAACTTCAGTCAACTGCTTCACTGGCACAAGTGTAGAGGGCAGAGACTCAAATCTGAGTGGGCGAAGTCGAGTGACTAAGAGAATAACTTATTCTCTCATGTGTGTAGCTGTTAGCCTTCCAGTTTGCTAGGCAAGCTACTGCTAGCGTCAACATTAGCTTTACCATACTGCCGTAGTAACACCTTATTAACACTGAGCAGTTGTTGATGGTTTCATATTTACTGGGTGATCGATCAATAACCTGGCTCATTTTCTGGTATATACATTTCAGTGGGATTGTTTTGCTCTTGTGCTGCTCCACCTCGGTCAAGCGTATAACATCACTCAGTGTCTACTGTTATGTTGGTATAGCTTAGTTTCCTAAAGGTCAGGACAGGACAGGACAGGACAGTACTGCTTCACCTTAGCATAGTGTGCTTAGCCTAGTATACTTAGCATAGTGTCCTGACTGTAGTATTAGGAATTATCTACAAAAGCATGGCAGGTTTGAAAATGTGAGGAACGGTGGGGTGCTGCCCTACTGGGTAATTTCTCCGCAGAGTCAGTTTTTATTATACTTTAAATGTGTTTGCCCTTTTTCCTGCACATGCATGAAGCAGAATATCTTATTCTTCTACGTGTCCCCTATTTAGCTATTTTATCTTGTTATCTTGGTGGTAATTTAATGTTTTAATGTGATGCATGATCTGTTGTAAGGATGACAACTACCGGGCAGCTTATGGAAAGCAAAAGAGAAAAAAAGGGATTGGCACAGTTGGTAATCATTCTTCCATTCATCATGTAATTCTGATTGACACCTTAAGATCATTTAAATTCAGAGCTCCCACTTTTTAAAGAAAATACATCATTTTATTTGTGTTTACATTTTATCATTTTATTTATTGTTTTATCAGTTTTATCTTTGTAGTATGTGTGTTTCCAGTAAGGCAGTAAGACATGGAATAAACCCAGTTTAACAGTTTGATGTAAGATCGGTAATCAACGGTAAAATAACTGTATTATTTGTATTGTATTATAATAGTATTCTGGAAGTAAGGACGTTGTAGCAAAACACCAATACAATTCTTTGCGAGTAAGCTTAAGCGCATGAGTTGCGTTTTGAAATTCATTAATAGTAACGTTGTGTTTGTAGAATCCTAGCAGAGATCCATATTGCTGTAACTGGCCTTCAGCTGTTTCTGAATCCTACTGGGAAGTTCTTTTTTAGTAGGGACATGGAAGTTGTATGGTTTCCAGCCCCATTAGCACGTCTTTGTTGGGGTATGGAACAATCATTTGTTACTGTCAGCAACACTATGTAGGTAGTCCAAATCTAATGCATTTATTATGTCCATGTTTGCACAATGACCGGATCGCTCTCCATCTGGTGTTGTAGTGACTAACTCACTTACTAGGATGTGTGTGACTACTGCTTTGAGTGTTTAGTTTTATCTTGGGCAGGTGATACAGTCTTGTACTGTAAAAAAAAAAAAAAGTCTTTAAAAAAAAAAAGTCTTTAAAATACATGTACTCGTGGTTCCTATGCTAGAACGTCAGAACGCTGCTGCTCATTGAGTTACAGATGTTTGTCACCAATAAAGCAATGCCAAAAACGGACACCCGCACATCTAATTAGGTAGCTGGCTAGCTCTTGTACGTAAGCAGTAATTCAGTTTTGTTGAAACATAGCCCCCTTTAGGCCAGTTTAAAGAGACCGAATTTGTACTTAGGCTTCCGCATTGGCAACATCGCTAAAGTATATAAATACAGGCATTCAGACTGGTTCTCTGATGGCTTCAGGGCACTTGAAAACTGCGATCTGGAGTGGTACAACACTTAGAGTGCTCAGTATAATGGTTGAAAAGTGTGCTAAGGTGGCCTTTAAAGTGGTGAAAACACGGGGAAGTGCCCAACAGGTGCACCTTCATACCCTTCATACAATAAGGTATGATTATATGCCCACTAGAGAAGGGTTTCTCAACCTGTGGGCTGCGGACCACCAGTGGACCATGAAGCACCCTCTAGTGGTCCATGGGCCTGTACTGTAGGTGGTGGCAGTAGTTTGGCCAGAAATGTCATACCTAACTATATTAGTGGTATATTAAATATATGAATATAATTGTATATGAATATATATATTAATGCTCATATGCATAAATACGTACAGTAGCGGCTATATAAACATTATCAGTCTGAGGCAACAAGCTACTGGTGAGCCACTGAGAGGTTTCTTGGGGTGCTTTCACAGCTCCCTTGTTTGAATTTGGACACATCATAATTTTTTAGCCAAATTTCTCAGAGAAATTATATTTAAAAAGAACATATTATTGCTTGTTGGTGGGCCACTATGCTTTGTAGTTCAGTGCGTTTGCATGTATCAGATGGGGATTGCGGAAAAGGTTAAGAAGCCCTGCATTAGAGCAAGAAAATGTCATAATGTGTCTTAATGAGTGGACACCCATCAAAGTGTGATGCAGTGCCCTATAAGGTGCCTTCATCATGTTTCAGAGGGCGCCCTTTCCAGTACAGAAAATGGAAAACAATGCTGTATAGCGTACTCTACAGGTGAAACATGATGAGGTGCCCAGTTAGGTGCTCTTCTAATGAAGAAGTGCCTCTCCAGCGGATACAGAAACGTATTCGGTGAGGCCAATCATTCTCTGAGTAGAGAGTTTTTGAGCCATTTGTGCTTTTACACACAGAGGAATCTGTGTTCCACATTTAACCCATCCGTTAAGTGAAACACCCACATACACACACACACACACACACACACACACACTAGTGAACACACACACTAGGGGGCAGCGAGCACACTTGCCCGGAGCAGTGGGCAGCCCTATCCACGGCGCCCGGGGAGCAGTTGGGGGTTAGATGCCTTGCTAAAGGGCACCTCAGTCGTTATTGTCGGTTCAGGGAACTGATCCAGTGACCCTCTGGTCACAAGGCTGGTTCCCTAACCTCCAGCCCACGACTGCATGTAGGGACACCCAGTATTGTACACAGTGTGATACAATCCCTACAAGCATGAGGATGTGGGCAAGTTTACTAATGGATATGCCCCTCCAGTGGAAAAAGATGCCCAGGTGCCTTTCTGATGAAAAAACAGTCATTAAGTGCCCTCCTAAATGCCCTTCCAGGAGAGAAAACATGAGGAACTGCCCTTGCAATGGAGAGGAAAACATACCAGTGAAGGAAGTGAGATACCGTGCCCCACAGTGCCCCATAGTGCCCCACAGTCCCCACTACAACTTGTCCTCTGGGGTAAGCTTTACTAAAGTGTGTGTATGTGTGTGTTTGTAAAACTAAAGCTTTTAAGACGCATTAGGATTGATGTCGACTAGTCAATGATCACATGATTACAACTCAGAGAAGTCAGCAAACTGATGATTTCGAGGTGATTTTGGGGAGCCTGGTGATTTCAGGTCCTACGATTACCTGGAGACTACCAATGCTCTCTAAGGCTCTCCAGTGCTTTTTGAAAAGGGTACTTCATGCTCTACCCACCTGTGAAGTTTGGCTTCATTCCTTCGCCAATCTCCAGTGCTTTAAAGATCATATACCAAACGCTGTTATCTCTGATTTCCTGAAGACTACAATAAAAAAAGTGTGGTTGGAGAGGGAGCATGAAGCTATGGCACTCTAAATTCATTCCTCCACTGTAGGCAAGCGTCTCAGCAAGGCCACGTAGGGTGCGAAGTCAGATTCAAATGTGCGAGTATCCAGGATTCGTATCTGCAGGTTCTTTCGCCCCTGCCCTTCAAACAGTCTGTGTCTGCCATGGTGTGCTGGGTTTCCTTCACCTCAATGCCCAGCTCCATAAAACCATGACATACGTTTCAATTCAAAGACGTATTCAGGATCAGCACACATACTGGCTAGCTCCAAATCTAGTAATTCAGATATTCGTCAAATTCAGTCCAAAAATAAAAAGGAATGTTTAAAGGTACTCTTGCAGCTGCTTTTATCAAGTTTCCAAAAATACTGGAAAGCTGCCATTATTGACCAAAAATGAAAAAAAAACCAAGCCTTTTGGCTTAAATTAGGTATTTATATATACAGTAATATAGACATCTGACAGCGTATTAGATACCAATCGAGTGAAGCAGGTGAAGCAGGTAGCAGAAACTGTTTGAAAGACACTGAAGAAATATTTTTTGTTCCTTAATTTGAGGCAGATAAAAGTTGTTATTGTTTATTATGTTTAATTATAAATGGTAAGAAACAGAAACACAAGCTGAGCAGGAGAACTTCACTGAATGGCCGGATGAATTAATTGCTCAGTATGTTAGCTGTTATCTGCTGCTAAATGACTTAATGGTGCTGCTGCTCTGTAATTCCTACTACATGCCTCACTGGCCTAAAGGAGTTAATGGAAAAGTAAAAATAAGCCTGTGTGCCTTTTACACAGTAATCTAAACTGTAGAATTACATGTAGCAAAAAATGAAAATTACCTTCAACCCTGCAGCTTCATAATAGCTTCCGTTATCTTCTGATGGCGATGTCAGCTAGCTAAGTGTTGTAGTACTGGAGTCTGAATAAAACAGTCCTTTATCTCCATCAGGGGTCTCACCCCGCATGTCTGCGACGTGTCTGATTCATTCGTTGCCCAGCGGGACATACAGCGAGACAGAATAGACCCCCTGTAGCAGCATCATTCTGTGGTTCGTGTTATGCCCATATTTGGTACTCTGGGTCTATGCTCAATTTCTCTTGCTATGGGGTTTGGGAGAAATCGCCTCTATTGCACCCTGTGGTGTATAAAAATGTTCAGAACCTGATATGTTTTGTTCTAGGTCCATTTTTCTCCCATATATTACTGGATTCTCTGAATCGTGACATCGTTAAAGACTCATAATACTAATACTGCTTCATCTCATCAGTTTGATGCCACTGAGCTACATGACAGAGAAGTGATACTTTACCAAAATGTTCTACCACAGCGAATATTTAAAGATAACTTTGTACAAACTTTATACAAAAAAACCTTCTGTTTCACTTTATAGCGCTATTCTAGACCATTATTAACTCCTAGTGGGGAACTTGTTGTTCACTTTGTTGTTCCAGAACATTTAAACTCGATTGGACAACAACACCTCATTCATCATCAAACATAATAAATACAGAATAACTTTGTAACATTTACATGAACTTTTCTGAAGAATTTAGAGGTTAAACATACATACCCGTGTTGTTTTCTGTAAGCCATTTCTTTGACTGACCGTACCCTCAGGAAGGATAACTACTGTTCAGAAGAACCAACAGTGGCACATGTCTCCTGTAGAGACTATGATGATCTGTTCTAAAGATGAGAGGTAAGTAGACCGTAGTATTTCAGCAATTTGTAGGCTGATGCACAAATTGGTTAACACCGCCGAACACGAAGATGTGCATTAGCCTTTTGAGGTTGCTGAGGAACACAAACACAAGAAGGACGCCAGTCAGTGCACCTGTTTGTATAATCAATAATAATGGAGAATATAATCTCTCATAGTTTAGATAATATCAATGTTCAGGATACACACACATTAAGGCATTTAGCTGACGCTCTTATCCAGAGCAACTTACAAGGTTATTCGTTTTACAGGTAGGCCAGTGCAGTGTTAGGAGTCTTGCCCAAGGACTCTTATTGGTGTAGCTCAGCATTTCCTACCTAGACTGGGATTTGAACCCCTGTCTCCCACATGGGGTGGTAGCTCTCTGATGGGTAGTGGTGTTAACCGCTGAGCCACACCAACCACACACTGGTTACTGCTGCTAGTGGCATTTTAACAGGCACTGTTAATAAGATAATTTTGGAAAGCCGTGCTACTCATTCAGTCAAGATTCAACTGCTTCCGCGCAACCAACAGCTCATTTACAACTGCAGACTATCTGTACCGGGTGTGTTAAAACAGGGAAAGTACTGAAATGTGCAGGAGGTTTTTCCTCCAACACCCTGCGAGCCCCTGCCTGAAGCAACTACGACCTGGTGCCCATTCTACCTTAAATGGTGAAGCAGTTACATTCTGGACTGAGGTGCCAGAATAACTGCTGTACTGTTTAAAGTGGAACATTCAAACAAGAAACTGGCAAATAAGAAGCTGACTTAAGCTTTGTAGTTTAAATGTTGGTAGTGGTTTTTGATATGGCGATTTAAGCTATCGAAATGCTCCCTTGCATTTTATGTATTACTTACACATTTTACATTTGAATTTTAACTATATCTTTAATAATGCACATTCACAGTAGAAATGCTATTGTGAATGGAGTTCTCAAATTTGCATTTGAATTTGAATAAACAGTATGCTGCCATACTTGGTGCCCCCAGCACTGTTCTAACTGTTCTGTTTCCGTTAAACTATATGAGGATCTTTTGATATTTGGAAACAGGCTCTTTGTGTTTCTAAAAATGATATGGGAGAAAGGATTGAATTGTATATGTGCATGTTTGAAGGAAGTTTTTAAAAAAATGCATTTACATTTAGAATCATTCCATATACATCTTTATACAACCCCAGATCTCTGGGAACAGACCACTGTATCAAGTGCTGCCTTAGCAGTGATGCTTCAACATTTTTGGAAATGAATGAGGAGAGGTCTATGAAGAATTGGAAATTAATTAATACAAATTATTTGTTTAGCACAAAAGTGACCAAGCACACTATTAACCACAGTTATCCATGATGGCAAAATTATTTACCTGCTTCTTTACAAAGTTTTCCACAATTTTTTTTCCTGTTATGAGAGTTTTATGTGTCTCCTCCTGCAATGTTTGAATGACTTTTGGTAATTCATTATGCCATGCATGTCCATTATGTGGAGGTCCTTTAAACTTCAAGAAGGTTCTTCCCACTCATCCCTTTCATGTACAAAACCAAAGAAGAACCATCCGTCAAAAGTTTTTAGGGACTCAAAAAGTGTGTTTTTTTATAGCATTGCTCAAACGTGTGTGAGGAGTGGCACCATGAGCTGGGACATGTGAGTGTGGTAGATCTATTTTTGCTACATTCATGATCATCCGTAGTCTGCATGTACTGAGATAATGGAAACAGCAGCTCAACACTACTTTTTTCCCCTCGGGTGAGTGCAGTGAGTGCTGCCTGATAACAGCTTGTTAAGACAAATAAAATATTCGGTGTAATATGTGATCTTCTGTGAGTTCTTATTTTAGATTTAGAACATTACAGTGACAAAGCGTGAAGCTAATACTGAAAGCAGCTTTGCTTTTACTGTGGTGGAGAATGGCTTGCAAGCCAGCTCACCATGTTGAGCTCCAACAATTACTCGGATTTTCACATGGTAACTCGCCAACCCTTGGCACTGAGACACACACAGTGTGTTGGGGTGTGTGTGTATGTGTGTGTGTGACAGAGAGAGAGAGAGGAGTGATGTTGTTTCTTTTTCTTGTTGTCTATTCACATGTACTGAAGACTGGCTGTATTTAGGGATGCATCCATACCAATAATGGTGTGGGATATCAACCCAATTGCAATTTACCTGTGCAATATCTTTTTATCTTTTAGTAACTGTGCAATATATATGTAAATTTGTATAGTCTCTTATTGTATTCTGGCTTATTTTTTACCAAACAGTAGAGAATTTTTTTTTTTTTTTTGGTTCTTTAACTTTAGTCTACTTCTTGTTCTGTATTCTGCTGTAACGACGGAAATTTCCCCATGTGTGATAACGGCTATCTTATCTTATCTTATCTTACAGTGCTCATACACCAGAACCTTCATCTGATACCACCTGCAATGAACATACAGTCCACTGGTAGTTCTCGTTGAAGCGTCTATCTTCTTCATTGTGCGTATGGTGTTCCTGCAATCATACGCACAACACTTCTTCATCCAAGCACGAGTTTTGCTTCAGGTGTTGGAAGGAAGATTGCAGTGCAGTTCATTGCTTATTGATCTCTGTGTAGCTGTTGTTCCTGGTGCTTTCAGGTCAATCTGCAACTCTTTGATGGCTTTTCAATTACCTTTTTATCATTAGTCTGAGAGAAATCTTGCATGGGACATCTTTCTGTGTGCGATACGTTGTAAGTCCTAAACCTCCCAATTGCGTGAGATAATTTGATAAACTACTGGTGAACTAAGCTTACCCAAAAGGAATGTCCCAAATCTTCATTGTAGTCAATAAGCTGGTAGATACACTCAGAAATCCTATTTACATTAGTATTTGACCTCCTCCTCCATAGACATGCCTAGTCCTCAGATTCCCCCACCCATAAAAATGTATCAGCAAATGACAAAATAAAAGTCCCAAAAGGAAAATAATCTGTAAATACAAACATAATGAAGGCCATGGCTACGAAAATGCTAGCAAGTGAGAACTGTGAGCATTTTAGTTTATGGTGTTTCAAAATTGTCTAAAATTATCAACCAAATGTGGGGAAATAACAGTTTTGGTGTTATGTCAAAGACATCTGTGTTATGTGTTGCAGACATATCTATTGGTTAGCATGCTAACCAGCTAGCCCCAGCCAATGAAGCGATGAAGTGTGTTGTAGAACTCACATTTCCTCAAGATTGGTAAGAACTGAAGACTGAGGAGGAGAGACTATGCATTTTCTGGTGATATGCTGCCCCCTAATGTTTGGAGTATGAATTTGACAGGTTGCATCAACTTACAAATTGCTTCTTTAAGGAAAGTGCTAAAAGGAACAATTACTTGTATGCAAATGTACCCAGATTAGCAATGGAGTCTCTTGGCATGTTTCATGACATGAGACAGCAACAAATATGTGTTTTGTAAACTCTGCTTTGGATCAAAGATCAAAAATCCACTGCTTACAGACGTGAGAAAGCAAATAAGACAAGCTACAATAGTTAAAGGACCTCTCACGTATTGGAGGCTGTCTGTGGTTTACTAACCTAAATACTTTTCCAGTCAATTTTTTCACTCTGTGGAATTTGACACCCATTCTTTCATGTCTCTTTAAAATACATGATCCATTTATGACTGTCTACTAGTTAATAAGTCTCAAGGTAATTAATATGTCACCAACTTCTACAGGTTTTAAGAAAAGGCTCATTTCTAAATGGGCACTGTGTGGTTCAGTGTTTCCTGTGACTCTTGTCCTGTACAAAGTGTAGTTTCCTAGGTCGGCTATTGCTGATGTTTTCAAATCAACTTCAGTGTAAAAATCATCACACGAGTACTCACAGGACAATTCACTTGCTACTTGAATAGAGCTGTTTAAAAACAACAGTGAGCATCTGTGTTTAAAGCCATTTTGTTCACATCAGATATCACTATACACACAGTGTGCCCTCCAAAATGAGGTAAACCTGGTATGAATGTACAGCCCACTGGTAGTTCTTGTTGAAGTATCTGTCTTCTTCATTGTGAGTATGGTGTTCCTGCGATCATATGCACAAAATGAGGTAAAGGTGAGAAAAACACATTAGCAACGTAATGAAAAAATACCTTATGTTCTTGACAGTAATTTGAAAGTAATTTGGATATTTGCGAGATATGTAAAGGTGTTCTAGCCCCTTAAGTAAGAGTACTGCTACTGCAGTGATAATTTAGTTGAGTATATATTGAGAACATAAAAAAGAAAATTATGCAAAGTAAAGTTTATTGAAAAATATGTCTAAACTTGCTGTTATCTCTACATCGTTCTCTCTATTGCTTCTCTATATCTTCGCTCTCCAAAGAAAAACAAGTCTCTCCAAAACGGCAACTTTACAGGAGAGGGCAAAAACCTCATTTAATTTTAATGTATGTCAAAGGAACCAGACTTTTTGACAAGACTTTTTTTTTTTTTTGGGCCCCTTTTGTCAGCCCATTCTTCATTAATTTTTTACACAGTGTAAACAGCAGCTGCTGCGTTCAAAGATGCATAAAAGTAAAAATCTACCAAAATGGAGATACATGTTTTTCTTTGGACAGTGACGATATGCTACCTCAGTCTGGGATATGGGGTTTCTATGGGTTACAAGGGGCATATCTGACATGGAACATGGAGTTCTTCATGCATGCTAACATTGTCTCCCTCTGTATCCACCAACTCTCACATAAGCACACACATCACCTGAACAAATATAACAAATATAGTAACAAATATATTCTATTTTTCTAAAAGGACACTGCTGCCATTAAATCTTCCACACTTTAAACCTTGTTTCTTCTAATTAACTTACTCAGAATGTTCCATTACAGGGACAAATGTGATGAAGTACTGTAATTACAGTAATGAGTAGGGCTGTAAAGATCACTCAGGCTAAGATGTGATTCGATTTACAATACTGGGAAATTATGACTATATTCATGGGCTGCAGACGGCTTAATGTGGCCCTCTACAGCGCTGACTTAATATGATGCATGCTGGCATGCAGGCTGCAGTTTTTGAAGTCAGGCTCTGTAGTTGCTTTCTGTCTAAGCACCTCAGATCCATTGTCTACTATGTTTATCTCCCCAAAAGGAATGGCAATTACTGGATTAAATCAGTTTCAAGATCAGCCATCGTTGTGAGCCCACGCTAGGGGAAGGTTTTTATACCCCACAGCTGCGTTCATGTCATGGGCAGTTCGCAACGACCATCAAGTCAGCCAAAGTCAGGCTAATTCAAATTGCAGCTATAATCTTTAAGATAGGATGTGGGAGAAGTGCTAGATTAGCTTATTGCAATGCATTATTATACCCCTGGTAATGTAAGTTTTGCTTTTTCTCTTTTCTAAAATAGTTTAGATGCCATGAAATAGTAATATTGGAGACTTAGTGCCTCTAAAACAAGGGTGTCCAGTCTTACTTATGATCTTGTGGTTTTCATTCTCAAATAGCAAAACAAGCGTGATCATGGTTGATTAACTACTAATAGAGGATTCAGTGAATTTCAGTGAACATTCACAGACACCTGAGGCCCACACATTCTCCAAACTGCAAATATCGGTATAAGCAAGTGTACCCGGAAGTTACTGTTCTGTAGTTGTTTTGGCCACACTTTGTATCATTTGTATCTGATTGATATGTTGTAGCTTCTGCCTGACACTGTTTGCACTTCTGTAATATGTATTCTTGTAGGAGTACCGAAAGAAAAATCAAACCTTAGATCTCCTTGATATAATGTAATTTATATGAGATTTAATATTTGCTAATTTGCATATAGGAACTAGGGACGGTGGGGGTAGGGGGTAGGGTATAAAAATTTAGTGCAGGGCAGTAGGATGTTTTGCCAGCAAATCAAACAACCTCCCCATTTCATGCTATGGTGTGTGTTGGGTGTCACTGGGCCTTATTTTGGCCTTAGGCTTGAGTTGAGGCACCTGTTGAAAAATAGAAATCACACTGTGAAAAAAAAAATCAAGGTCATCTCTCCTGTTGGCTTGACTACAGCCAAGCTGATGGAGCAGCTGTGCTCCAGCAAATACAACTTTTTCTTAAATGCTAAAAGGATCAGAATCTCTAACAGCAGCTCAAACTGAGCTACAAACTGGACTAGGAGCTAAATTATAGTCTGGGTGGAACTACCCACAGTTTGCTGAATGAAGTTATGAAGCTCTTTACTACATTCATGACCTATTTTCCCGAGCAAAGAATCAGACCTTATTAGTGACTGTGCAGTGCGTAACTCTGGAAAGCTCATTCTGAACAGGAACGGTGTGCTCATATACAGCTTTTTGATCCGACATATGGTTTTTGTATAAACTTGCTTAAAGAGACATCATTTCACATTATTCGATATTATTTTAGGGCAGAGCCCTGAGCATGGATTCAGTGTTAATCTGCCTTACACCGTATAGAGATCAGATCAGAACTTTTGCTTTAGTCTCCTGCTGATCAGATACTTCTTCTGAGCAAAAGACTGTATTTATCTAAAATGAAGATCTGTGAATAAATACTATAATGTTTATCTGGACCATAAAACTCTGAAGTCTTCTTTTTGTTATTTCTCCCGGGGAGTTTTTTGGAGAATCCCCAAAAGGCCAGAGAGTGTTCAGGAAGCTGGTGAAGAGTTTAAGAAAGCAGCGTCTAGATCATATTTGAACATTCATGGCGTTGTAGACTTATCCAAACTGGTGGTCCGTCCGCTGGGGGTTGTGAAGAGACAATTGTCACCTATTACATTATATGCCTTGGCCTTCACAAGACCTCCACTCCTGTAGTTAATGTACATTGTGAGTTGAGGGCTTTCTGTGTGGAGTGTTAGTGTTAGTTGTACAGTTTTGTGTTTGCATGCATTGTAAAGGTGCTGCTCTCTTACAGGATAGCACATATAGTTGTGTGCGTATGTGTACGCGCATGTATGTGGATGGGAAGGTTAGTGTGTGGGTGTGGGAATGTTGTTATGTTTGGGAAGCGTATATGTATTGGAATGCTTGTGTACTCTGCATATCTTTCTGAGTGCCGTTCGTGCCTTCCTATAGGCCCGTGAGTGTATACTAGTAGAGCTTATGTTTTGTAAGGGACTGGAAGGAAAACAGCTCCTTAAGACGTGTAGACATCTGCTTTCTAAACTACACTTCTGTTTTCATGAAAATGGTTTGGTCACGTATTACAGCCACAGGAGTAAAGTGCACACTACTGTAGCCACTGTAGCCAACTAGTGTGAAATAACATATCTGATGTCACATTTACTTATAATAATAAGTCACATAATAATACTGATTAAGAAAAGCTGCTTATGAGCACTTGGGAGCATCGTGTGACATCCTACAGACTTTGTACAAATGACACAATATAAAATACTTGCTCGTTGGGATATCTGAATTCCAATTTTTTTAAATATCACGTAATCTTTTGCTTTTTTTTTCATCTTTTCTCAGCTCCAGATGGACATGCACACTTCTTTTTTGGCCCAACTTCTTTCACTACCATGTCACATCTCTGACTTGGATATTGTACATTTCATGTTATATTGACCGTTCTTTCCAGACCATAAAAGGGCCCCTAAAACAGCCTGAACATGGTATCCGTAGTTTCACCGGGTTTGACTGCTCCTTGTGTTGGCCTCATGAGAGCCTTCAGTTCTCTTATATTAGATATTACACTTCTTTGTAGAATATGAGTATAAATTTGACGTTTGCTATTTACATTTAATAGGCCACATCCTATAATCACAGTTTGTCTACATGGTTGTTGGTGATGCTTCAAGCCTATAAAAACTATCTCTACAGTTGGGCAGGCAGGTAGTGAGGAACTGGTTCAGGTGTCCAGTAGAGTCAGGTGACAATAGATCTGTGCACATTAAAGTCAAACAAACTTAATGTACTTTGTCACCTTGTCATCAGATCATACTGAAATACACCTGAAACATAACCTATATTATTATGTGGCCCCCTGGTGGCATGGGGGGCATGTTATTGTTTAAATTGTTAAATCCCCCCTTTAGTGAGGTGAAGTGAAGCATATTTGATTCTTTAAATGGTCATCCATGACTTCCTGTTTCACTGGAGCATAAATTTAGGGTGACACATACGGCATACATGCTTAGGCAGTGATAGTGCACTACATAGGTCGGAATAATGGCTTCAGTCTCTGTATGTCCTCTAGGTAGCCTTTTGGGGTTCACCCTTAGACAAGATAAGATAAGATAAGATAAGATAAGATAAGATAAGATAAGAGCCTTTTATTATCCCACATGGGGAAATTTGCATCGTTACAGCAGAATATACAGTAAACAGATACAGAGCAAGAGGTAGACTAAAGTGCAAGTTATACAAAATACAAAATATAAAAATTACAAAAAATAAATAAATTGTTAGGTAAAAATACAATAAGAATACAATAAGAAACTGTATAAATTTTCAAATTAAATTCTAAAGATATTGCACAGTTATGTTCTCTTATACCAGCTACACAAATACTGATAATCTAATCTTGGCAGTCACCTAAATACTGATGATATAGGCAGTCAGAGAGCATGAATTATAGTGATGTTGGCAGTCAGTACAAGATGTATACAGGTGATATACAGGTAATAAGGTGCATCAGCAAATATTGGTCAATAATTAAGTCACATTGAATATGTAGATAGATATGGGTCCATATACTGTGCTACGGTAGTGAGTGTCTGATGCTCTGCTTGGGGAGGTGACGGTTGTAGACCCTAACAGCAGTAGGGAGAACAGAGCTGCGGTATCTCTCCTTACCACACCGCAGGTGGAGGAGCCTGTCACTGAAGGAGCTGGCCAGTGCAGCAGCTGTCTCTTGTAGTGGGTGAGAGGTGTTCTCCATTATGGATGCCAGCTTGGCACACATCCTCCTCTCCTCAACTACCTCCAACTACCTTTCTTATACAGAGTGTGTGTGTTGTCCGACCAGTCCAGTTTACTGTTCAGATGAACACCGATCTCAGTGTCCCTTCCCTGGATGTTCACTGGAGTGGGTGAAGAGAACGTCCTGCGGAAATCCACCACCAGCTCTTTGGTTTTGCCCGTGTTGATCTGGAGGAAGTTCTGCTGGCACCAGTCCACAAAATTCTTTGTTACTTCTCTGTACTCCCTTTCGCCACCATCCGAGATGTAGCCAACGATGGCGGAGTCATCAGAGAATTTCTGTAGATGGCAGGTTGTGGTGTTGTGGGTGAAGTCTGCAGTGTAGAGTGTGATGAGGAATTGGGACAGGACTGTTCCCTGTGGTGCCCCCGTGCTGCAGAGTACTGTGTCTGACACACAGTCCTTAACTCTCACATACTGTGTCCATAATCCAAGTGATGAGATTGTGATCCACCCCTGCACTCTCCAACTTGCTGATGGTGTTGAAAGCACCGGATAGATCACAGAACATGGTTCTAACAGTGCTTCCTGCCCTTTCAAGATGAGCAAAGGATCTGTGGAGAAGGTAGATGATTGCATCCTCCACCCCAGTGCTTGGCTGGTAGGCGAACTGCAGAGGATCCATAGCTGATCCCACCAGTGAATGAAGATGGGTGAGAACAAGTCTTTCCAAAGCCTTCATCAGGTGAGAGATCAGCGCCACTGGTTTGTAGCCATTAAGGTCACTGGGGTGTGCAGTCTTTGGAATAGGTACTACACATGATGTCTTCCAGAGCAGCGGCACTCTCTCCTGTCTCAGGCTTAGATTGAAAATGTCCTTTACTATCCCACACAGCTGGTCTGCGCAGTGTCTCAGGAGTCCAGGATTGATCTGATTGTCTGGACCTGCTACCTTCCTCACCTTTATCTTGCTCAGCTCCCTCCTCACTGGTTATCTAGTCATCAATTAACATGAAAGTGCAACAAGATACATAAAGCAATGGCTATAAAATATGAAACTAATTATTAAATGTTAAAATGAACATGTCTGTTTAAGCCCTTGGATAAAGCCTGAGGAAAGTCCCAATAGTCCTGGTCTAAAACATGCGTTTGTGTGTTTGTACGGGATCATATTGAGTTATGTTTTGCAATTTTGTTCATTCTGACTTGTGGAAAATCACAGCCCGTCCCTGTTAGAGGGTCACTTCAGTACACTTGTTGCATTGTTCTAGTTTAGAACAATGCTTGCTCTGCGTCTCTGCTTTAGAACAACAGTCACTGGGCAGACTATAAACCTTAACTGTGTCACTTTTATACCCCTATAATGACGGAGATAGGCATGCATATAAAGCAGCTCTTTAATATCACATATGTAATTTAGTTTCACCTGTACAGACCAGATATGGGCACTCTAAACCAAAATCACCTTTCTGGAAGCAATCTGACACCTGTTGCCCAGAGACTGTTCTGCTCCAGGAGTCAGACTTCCTGGTATTTGGCACTTTTAGATGAGGTTCACTGCCATTGTTGTGAAGGAACCAAAGGTCATTTTAGAACCGTTTCACTGTAGAAAAAAAACCCCACGACTGCAGAAGAATTAGAACTGAGCATTCCTCAAACTCTGCAGTGCCCTGCTTGTCGCGTCAGTTCAAACACAATATTCACTATTTTGTCTGCATTTCCACTTCAGCTCCTTACATCAATAGGGTTTAGACAGCATCCTCTCTGATTACTTGTTTTGCTAATCTCCCTTTCTAGAAGAGAAGCTGAGTCTAATGATGAAGAGAGACTGGCTAAGCTTGGGTTTTCATCTTCGACTCATTCACTGACGAAGGAAATGTAAGTGGAGAACAATGTCATTTCCATTCTCCCACGCTTGGTTCTTAGAGACCTGCAACTGGGCAAGATCAGTTTTCTCCAGTGTTATCCCATCCGCTCAGGGGTGTATTTAGAGTTTCTGGGGCTCTGGGCAAAAGCTGCCACTGCACTACAAAGAAGATATCTTGGCAGATTACATAATCTTTAGACGATATGTCTAACATGTTGAGATGTTGGGATATTTTTAGGTAATTTTTATATATGATTTATATAAAATGGTGCAGCTATCTATACAAACATTAATACTCGCTTTACTTTAGCTGTTGAGCAGATCTCTGTTCAAACTGAAAAATGAACATGAACTTCTTGCTTTCCTTCTTATTGTTCTTCTCTTGTTCTTCTCTGCTATACAAGCTATGATGATTTGATCCCCCCCCCCCCCCCAAAAAAAAAATCCCTCCTCAATATTGTACATTATCATTACTTGCCTTTCCCATACCAGTCTGTCTCTATTCACTTTAAACTGCACTGATATTACCTTATTTTATTGAAGTGAATTTTAATTAAATTTCTTAAACTAAACCCTGAAACCCTTTTATTTGGAATATTAGAACCTGTTACAAATAACATGGAATATTGGAATTTGGTACAATAATTATTTGTCAAGTTGCAAGTCCGTCTAGGGTTGCCAAACGTAAGAGTTTTCATTATTTGGGATCTGATATTATAAATGATTTTTTTTTTCATAAAAACTATTTGCAAAATTGTTTGTAGGCATTTGACTGTGTTTAGGAATGGATTGCTGTTATGGGTCGGTGTATTGAAAGTAGCCCCCATCAGGCAACTTCATTCATGCATTAAGCTTTTTTTTTATGTGTGCTCCCATTCACCCTACACAAACCACACGGCCCAAAGAGACTTGCTCATGAACAACATTAGCATATTTTGTAATTCACAACACAAAGCCCTTTGAATGTTAAAGTAGCTTAGCTTTGGCCTAGTGGTGTTACAGGTGTTTCATGCCTGGCTCCTAGCCCTGTTTGTGGATTGCACGCAGACAAAGGTGTCCTTCAGTATGACCTTGAGGATAAGCAGCAGTCTTGGAGACATAGAATGCAGGGCATGGAGCTAAACTTTGTGGAAAAGGGCACACAGTGTTTCCACGGAGGCACCTGCAGCTTCCTGAACACAGAGAAAGAGGTTTTCAGTAAACAACCAAGACATGGGGGCAGTCCATTAGGAGGGAGGTGAATGAACAGTGATGAAACAAATGGTTTAATTGTTTGTGCCGCTGTATTATATCACACCGTGAAGTGCTGCGACGCTCATAGTTGTAGTAGTTCAAGTGCAGCTTTAGAAACTGGGTATTTCTGCACATCTCTGTCATCTTAAATTATTCATGTGTCAGGTTTACAGAAAAAAAACTTTTTTCCATAATATGATGAAACGTGTTTTAGCCATTATTTGAAAGCATTAAACCCTCAGAGGAGCAGCGACGACATTCACTAAGGCACATTCTCAGCAAGCAGGTTGAAGCTGTTCACATGCTCTGCATGCTCGCTCTGCTGCAACGGCTCGGCTAACTGGTTTGTCAAGCCGACCCTGCATGCAACACACGGTCATTTGAAAAGAAACAACATTCTTCTGATCTTGTGTTTACAGCCAAAGCAGATTACCTCAGTTTAAGGTTTATGGAAAAAGATTGTATTGAGTTACTAGATAAGGTTGTACTTAATTTATTTGTATGTTTGTGTGTACCACAGTGCTATATGCTAACAAAATTAAATCCATGAAAACAATTGGTCTAGAATGACCGAACCTTGAGGGGGTTTCTTGTAAAATGTGTGATAGATATATTTCCCCTAGTTGTTGTTTAGACAGCTGGATTTTCAAAGTTGTGTTTTACATGAATACTAAATGAGGAATCTCTGGGGGAAGTGCGTTCTCAAGGAGCAAAATTAGATGGACTGCTCTTTGTGAAATATCCTGATGTAGTCAGCGTTTCAGGGCTAGTGATTTAAAAAGATGGTCCGGCACATCAAACCACATCTCAAAAACATAACAGGAGAAGATTTTTACACATAGTGTTAAGTTCTAACGTTTATTCTTTGCTGTTTTGCCATAAAAACAACACAAAGAGGTTTCAGAAGACAGCACAGATGAAACAGTGAAACATTGCTCTACAATTAAACAATTTTACAATAATGAAAAACATCCACACTTGATTAAGAGTAACTAGCCTGTACTGCATATGCCACAAATAGTCTTAAAGATATACATAATACCACAGCATGAGCGATTGTTCACATTCTCACATTCCACAATATCAGTCCCCAGTTGAAATTGAAGCCAGTTCCAAGCCAGAGTGGAAATGTAATGGTAATCTGCAATTCTACAATATGGAAGTGTGTTTATGATGCATTAACAATGGCATTCAACTGCTATTTATAAAGGTTCATCGTGGACTCTTCAACATGACCCTTAACATGAAATAACAAATCTTTCCCAGCTGGTGAAAGTTCTGCCTTTTCATATCAACAGTATAAATACATTCCTGTTGCAAATAAGGACAATCTGTTTTTAATAAATAAAAACCAAATCTGAACTTCTGCCAAAAAACTATTTGGCATGTGAGTTGTTTCTTTTTGGTGCCGGTTCCATCATATATCCTTCAGATTTTTCCCAGGGGACGGTTAATACTCCATTGAGACACTCCTCATGCCTTTCAGATAGTGTGTGAGACTGTTAGGACAGTCGACCATCCAGAGCTGTCCATCATTAATCTTGACATTCCATCCCGACATAGCATGACCAAACCACTTCCTCTCCTAATACTCTCAATAGGCTCAAGTCAGAGGTCATCCAAGACTTGCGCAGCTTCCTAATTTTCCCAGCCCAAATACAGGTCCAAACCCCAAAACAGGGCTTTCCGTAAAAAAAAAAAATACAAGCGTAGGGTTTACTTTCCCACCCTGTCATCAGTTTCTTCTGTCACATCTTGAAGCGGGAAAGTAGTTTGTGCTACCTCATCAAGAATTCAGCAGGCAGCTGGATGTTTATGTTTTTGGGTTTCTAATGATCAGCAACCAGCTCCCAATACTGGATTAATGAACCATCCTCTTAGTCAACTTGTCTCTGTGATTTAAGAGGTAGAAAACAACATCATACCGTTGACTGACTGATCATACAGGGCAAAAGCTCCACTTTGGCACTAACTCCAGACTCCATTTGGTAAGCCTGCGAAAATGAAAGCAAACTTTATAAACAAATGAAGTTATTCTGTCATACGAATAAATACAGCTGTTTATATATTTACAACCAAAATACCACGCCCAGTTAACATTCTTTTTCGCCACAATTCAGATCAAGGTGCTAGTATGTTCTAAGTGGGATGATGTTAATGATATACCCGCCATTCATCTGTATCCAAAATGTCAAAATGAAAGTACTCCCAGTCAGGGCTGCAAACTATTTCAATGAATGAAAACAAAAGCTGGAAGCAAGCAGCACTGTGTAAGAAACAACAAAGGCATAAACTTGGTAACAATTTATTTGAAGGATGTTTAATTTGTTGTAGATGTTTAATAAACTCTTAACAGAGTATCAGTAACACATCAACAACATATCAGTGAAGTAGCTGCTGTAAAGCATCTGGATACATTTAAGTAAAAATCAAAATAATCAAAAGAATAGTGTCAGATTGCATTCTTATCCAGAAGGAAGATAAAGGTTACCAGGATCAATAAATTATGATAAATTTAGACTGATATGATCAATATTTATTGAGTTACACATACAGAAGTAGTGTCTCTCAGTGTGGCGTCGGGCCGCCGTGTTTGCTAATGCAACATGCATACATCTGGGCATGGAGACCAAAACTGGAATCGCTGCCATTCTGAGTCACTCCATGACAGTCTGGCACGACACCATTGCAGTCTTTGGCAACACTGGCGTGGTGTGGAATGTCCGCAATCGTAGCTATAGGGTCAGTCAGGTACACCAATAAGGCCCATTCTTTGCTTACGTCAAATACACAGCCAAGCGTGATACTTGAATCATTCACATGTCTCATAATGTCAAACCTACATACCAAGTTTCATTCCTGTCGCTTGATTCCTTCTACTGTTTGTGCAACTGTTCTTATGATGACGAGTGTATGTTACCAACCCTAAGCCTAGCCTCAACCCAAAACCTAACCCTGGCCCCAACCTTAACATTGACCCAAACCCTAATCCTAACCCTAACCTCAAAACCATAAAGTTAACCTCAACCCTGAACCTAATCCTAACCCTTAACCTGGCCCTAATTCTAACCCCAATCTTAACCTCAACCCAAAACCTAATCCTAACCCTCACACTGGCCCTAATTCTAACCCCAATCTTAACCTCAACCCAAAACCTAACCCTCACCTAAACCTTAACCCAACAACTTAATCCTAACCATAACTCTAGCCCTAATTCTAACCCTAATCTTAGCCTTAACCCAAAACCTAATGACCCTAACATTAACCAAAACCTCATCAGGTTAAAGTCCAATTACCAGATGGTGTCAGCCACATGTGTACAAAAGCTTGTTGAGGATGTTGAGATGGTCGGTTTTATACCTGTTGCATGTTCAGTGACTTCTCAGGTGAACATCAACAGATATGAATTTGGACCCTCCAAATAAGAGGACTCTAAAAAACAACTGAATTCAGCAGATTATTAATAAATCTTATTCACGCAGTTAATTCAAAGTCTCTTGATAATCTACGGATTCCGATGCAGCATTGTTGCTACAGTATCGATATGTTGTGTTACTAGTGTGTTTGTTACTGAGAGTCTGTTGAGCATCTATTTCATCTAAAACCACCATTACAAATAAAGTGTCACCATTAGCTTTAACTGTTCCACAAAATGTTCATTTGCAAATTAATGCCAAGTCATATTTTATTCTATGTAGCACACAGTTTAAAGAGATCACGCACTTTTAATTTTTGCTGGTCTCCCAGCTTCCCAGGATATTTTAAAGAATGGTCATTTGCAGATTGTTATAAGCAATATTTCATAATAAACAGATAGCGGTGTTGTTTCAATGTCCTGAGAGAATCTCATTTTCGCAGAAGTAGCACTAGAAACATGGACAATTATCCACCAGTGGAATAAGATCATTTCGGTATTAAAGTGCTGTATACCACATGAAAATGTTTAGAAATAATCTTGCAATCTTATAATGAGAAATAGATATACTGATCACAGGACCATTTAACTGCCCAGATATCATTTTTGACAGTGTATTTCCTTCTATTTTCCAAGTGCCATCATGAGAGACATTTGCTCATATTCACAAAAGACAAATATTGACCCTTTCACACTTCATATTCGATGCGCCTGACGTACATGATTTCCCTGATTTTACCACAAACAACTGTTCATTTAGTGGAACAGGTCTCATTTTCAGAGAGGAGCTTCACAGGTCAATAAACTTTAGCTGTTTTTTTACCTACATGACAGTAAAATGTTATCTGTCTCATGTTTACTAGAATCTAGTCAGTGTATTGCAGGTTGGGAGTAAAGTAAATTCTCATTTGTTATCGCTGCTGCTCCAGTGTTTTTCCTACTATTACGAGCTCTGTCGCATCAAATAAGGAAGTGTGAAGAAGGTCCACTGTCAGTCAGTAACAAAGCTTATCTAAACTCACCCAAAATAAAAGTTTTTACACTCTTTTCCCCTTTTATATTTTCTATCCGTGTCTCTCTTATTAAAACACACATATACACACACACACACCAATTAATTAATTAAAACACACCTAATTAAACCTATTAATTTAACCTATTAAAATTCACAAATTGTTCACACCTGCTGTGCCTTGTATACAGGACTATATGATCAAAGGATTTTTACTGCTTGTGCCATGATTCATCTACCATAAGAACTAGTCCAAATTCAAGAGTTCAGGACCACTTTATACTTTATAATGTATACTTGATTCTTTATTCAAGAGAGGTCTATCAGTCTGAACACCCCCGGCTAAATGTTTTGATTAGAACATATTAGTACAGAGACCCACTTCTGCTCATGTTAATGCACAATTGCCATTTTTGCTGACTTTAGCATATAGAAAATAGATATA
Organism: Semaprochilodus insignis; assembly: GCA_034552555.1. Classification (NCBI taxonomy): domain Eukaryota; kingdom Metazoa; phylum Chordata; class Actinopteri; order Characiformes; family Prochilodontidae; genus Semaprochilodus; species Semaprochilodus insignis. Next base: position 671,057 of record CM067477.1, read on the forward strand.
GATATAGATAATTTTAATAATTAATAATAAATTAATAAACCATCAAATGTAGTCAAATGTAGCCTGCGCAAAAGTATGTATACATAAAGTATGACATAAGTAGAAATCATAGTAAAGTGACTTACTTGATGGTTCTCAGCATGGCTATTGGAGTTAGTGCTTCTTGGGGAGAGGAAGGGATCCTGTTGACTAGCACTCTCAATGCGTGCGCGTCCAGGGTTACTGTCCTCCACCCCATTGGCATTGTGGACACAGAGGACTTTCCGGAAGCTCTGCTTGAAGTTGTCAGACAGGAAGCCATAGAGAACAGGGTTGGCACAGCTGTTCACATATGTCAGGATAACACTGAGAAAGTAGACATCCTCCACAAGCTTCCTGGCTGGGAGGATGACGATAATGTTGATAGTGTTGAGGATGAAGAACGGAAGCCAGCAGAGCACAAACACAACTACAATGATCACTACCATGCGCGTCACTTTCCTTTCTGATTTGCGCCGCTTGGTGAGTCCTGCTCGGGCTCCGGCTGACTTCACTCTGATGACGATGAGGAGGTAGCTTATGCATATGACAAACAAAGGGCAGAAGAATCCTAAGATGGCAGTGTACAATATGAAGGCCTTTGACCACACACCACTTGGTTCTGGCCAACTCATGTTGCAGGTGTTTTGTGAAGGTTGGACATTTGCAAAAATGATAACTGGAAGTGCCAAAATACAGGACACGGCCCACACCATACAGTTTATGACCTTAGCCACATTTGGCCGCCGCCATTTTGCACTGCGGATGGGATGAACCACAGCCATGTAACGGTCAAAGCTCATCACTGTCAAACAAAAGGTGCTGGTGAACTGGCTGATGGTGTCTGCCCACAGCATAACACGGCACAGGAAGCTGCCAAATGGCCAATAGTTGAGTAAATTGTGAGTGGTTTGGAAAGGAAGTCCTAGTATGTACAGCTCATCAGCTACTGCCAAGTTGAGGATATACATGTTGGTAACTGTCTTCATCTTAGCATATCGCAGAACCACAAAGATAACTAATGTATTTCCTGTCAAGCCCAGTATGAACACAAAGAGATAGATTACAGCAAGGATCTTATTGCTGTCACTGTAAAAACTTGTTGTGTTAGTGGACACATTTACATCTACATCATGGTGGAAAGATTGGTTGAAATAATCAATAACAGACATGTTCCCCTGGGTCTCCATCTTTGGAACACAGTGAAGGTTTGAAGAACTTCTGGCTGGGCGGTCAAAGCTCTAGAAAGAAGATACAGAAGTAATTACATCATTAGAATATATGTAGTTTATATATGCACACATCCAAAACGGTAACGAATGAAAATATTGTAATTAGCAGGTGTCAGGGGTTTAAACAATTCAGATATACATTATGTGTCTACTAGCATTAGGACTAGCGTGAACACACTGAGGTCCTCAATGGTTTCAGGAGGGTTTCTTGAGATTCAGAGTGGAAACAGTGTCTAGACAACCCAATCAGCAGTGACTGGTTCTCAGCTGACTTCAGAACAGTTGTGGTTTGGACATAAACTTTGGCCATGTTCACCTTTGTATTAGATGGTACACCAATGTTCCCCGGAGGCGTCTTTGACTTCTTAAGATGTACAGGTGTACATGCAGCACACACACTATATGCTAACATACAACAAAGCTATGATAAAACAGATGGTTATAAAATGCTAAGAGAGTTTGTAAAGTTGCTAGCTAAGGCAGCATGTTTTAGTCTAGTTCCAGTAGCTGCTCGGTTTAGGCTTCAGGCTTCTGTAGCTGTATGCTGGTGATCAAAAGAGAAAGTAATGGTAGTTCAAGGTTGTTGTACTGGGTTACATTCTCATACTTCACTGACCATGCGTAAGTTCACTGTGAATTAGCATAGTGATGGCATTGTATCGTGTAACATACAGTAATTCAGAAATGAATATTTACATCAGGCTGCATAATGTTCTGTATATGTAACTGTAAGAGTAGCCTACCTTTCCCATTAGCTGGGATTTGGTAAAGATGGTTCTTTTATAACATTCAAACGTTTTTTAATGGCACGTCTATTTTGTTTACTTCATTTCCTGTTTTTTTTTTTTTTCATTTTTCTGTTTTTAAACTGAAGTTATTCCAGGAAACATATATTAACAGAAAATGACTCAAAGGCCTCCAACAATAAGTTCATGGAATCTATCAGTACAATATTTGTCAACTCCTTCTAATCTTAAAACTGAGTTTCAGCTGTGTCCTCCCAACTAAGGGTGTTCTCGAAAGTGTCACTAACATAACTTTCCATATAATATTCAACCAACCCAAAACTGCTTTGATCATTTCTGTAATGCCCCTTTGAAATGGGTAAAGGTAATAGCTCTGGAGGGAGTGGATCTAAAACAATCCGCCTGCATAAAGAAGACAAAGGTCAAAATAAAATAAGTAAGAGAATGGAGTTTCGAGAATCTGCATTATAAACATGCAGAGAAAATGGGACTCCCAACTCGGATATACTGTATATGCAGCACTTTGGGAATTGTGAACCACAGGATAATAGTACATGAGTACGCCTAGCCCCGGTTTGTTTTGTTTTTGTCTTGTTTTGTTTTCAAACACATATCATGCTTAGTTTTCATTTTATTGAAATCTTCTATCTTTCAAATGTGGTGCTTCACGGTTTCATGTGTCCACTGAAAACACTTGTGTGTACAAGACAAGGATTCCTCTGCCTCTAGAGCACCACCACTCCCCCTCACTCCCAGGGCAGATGTATTAAGAGTTTACATGACCTTGACTTAAGTGCCTATTCTCCCTGGAGATGAAGCATGCAAGGGAACAGGGTAACAGAAGCTATTGTAAAAATACATTGTTGGCGTTCAACTTCTGTGAACCACAAATCAAAACACAGAGCTAACGATGCCATTGTTGTGAGTGCAAACAGTTCCTTGCAGATAGAGGCAGATTCATAGAAACCTTTTAAGATGACATCGTATTAGTGAATCTTTAACTTTACGTCTGCATAGTGAGGTTTCACTTCGCCAAAATAACGAGGGCGACAAGAGATAAACTACGATTTATGGGTCGCAGGGGGCACAGCCATGGAAATACACGGCGGTGCACGGCTGTTTCCAGGGCTTCGGTTAATTACAGGCCACAATTAGATATCTGCGACTCTAATCAGTTATACTGACGTTTAATCGCGCGCTCGTTTAATGTGCGTGTTCGAGCCGTGATGATCACATGCGTGTGCAGTGTCCAGCAGTGAGCGCGGATTCCCGGAGCGTGTGAAATGTTAGACACTCAGAGGCCGTCCCCGGCCCAGTTGAACGTTTGCGTTCCCGTCGTCCAATTGATTAAGTGGAAAAGCTTAGGGCGACTCCGCTTGACCTTTTCCCACAGCGATTGCTTATGACTGAGAAGTGCAGTCATTTGTTTCACCTGCCAGATCTTTGTCTGTATTGTGTAGCCTATATAGTGTAGGTGCCATGCCACTAAGTGCGCACAGCAGTTTTGAGCTCAGAAGTAAGATTTTAATCTATTAATTTAATCGTTTGGAATACTTACATGAATCGCTGTCCATGGTACCCTGGGTTTTGTTTTTGGTTGCACCTCAGAGTCACAGTGAACCGCGCCTTCCTGTTACTGCGGGTGCTGCTTAAATTCAGGTCGCAAAAAATAAGTTTAAAAAGTGGGGAAAGAGAAAAGGAAGAACAACTGCACAGGCTCTCTGGAAAGGCTGGGCGCGCTGTTCTCCGCTGCCTGTCTTTAAGCGGTGGGGTCGCGCCTGCGAGTCATGAAAAATACGGCATTGCAGGAACCAAAACCTCCGTGCAGATCACTCTGTCCATTCTGGCTTTACTGCACAGCAGGAATCAAATGTCACGTTTTAATGCCATGTCTGAAGGTATTCGCATTTTCGTACAGGTAAATCCGTCTGCGGATCCGGATCATGGAGTTATGCTGCTGCGCTGCAGAGCTCTCTGCGCTCAGGCGGTGCTCGGGTTCTGTGGAAAAGTCGGAAGCTGCTATTTATCTTGACAAGTGGCATGACACGGTTCCTGACGCGCCGCTCCGTGTGCACGGAGGCATCACCTTTAATAGCCCAGACACTCGAGACGCTGTTTCACTTCTGACACAGCCTCACTGATTTGGAGCCCCTTTTAAAAGTGACACCTGTATGAGTACATAAATAAGAAGGTCCGAAAAGAAAGTTAACCAGGCTCATAGACTGGGGACTACTAGAGATGGGACATATGTCTTCATGCTATTTTGAAACTACTACAGGCACGTTCATCATCATCATCTACCTGTTTTTGCGCCTTTGTCTTGCTTCTTGTGGTAGGTTAGAATCTCCTGACTGATAATTCAGCATGACTGTAATATTTTATTTGTCTTTGTTATATACATGAATTACATCACGGTCTCTGTGTAATCAGCGGGACATTTTGAAAGCAATGGGTGGTTTTATTAAATAGAGAGAAGGTCTGCTTCTTGTGAGCTCTTGCAGGATGTATGTTCCAACTGGGAAAAGTTTAAAAGTTGCGTCCAGTAGGTGATGCTAAGGAGTTTAGTAGCTTTTCCACATGCCTGCTACTGACTGCTCCGACTGTGGCTCGACCTGTTGTGTACAGTGAGCTAATGAGTGCCTGTGCATTCTCAGAGGCTGTGGCAAAAAAGCTAGGAAGGTCATGACATTGTGCAGGTAATGACAAAACACTTCACTGGCCAATGCTTCACCAGAAGCTCTAGCCGAGAGAGGAGTTTTGATTTTACACAGATAATAAAACATACGGATTGTGTCCAGCAAAATAAATAGTAACCTGTTAATAATGTATAATATATATAACTGTATAATAACTGCTTTTTATGTTATAGATGATAGAGGAAATACATGAATTGGATGCAAATGGGTGTAAAATAATATCTGATAATGCTAAAGAAAAGTAAAGGACTACAGGTAATGTAACCTGTCAGCAACTATATACGGACTGTGTGTTCTCACATCTGTAAAGATGACAGCAGCTTTTTAGCCAATACAAAATGTAGATAACTCCACTTCAGCTATAAAAGCCTGAGCAAACTGACATGTCAGTAAACATTCGGCAAAAAAAAAATGCAGTTTTTCTTATGTATGAAGGAGCTTACTTGTTTCATTTGCAGCCCAAATGAAGCCATTAGTTCAGGTCAATTCATTTAACAGGTCGATTCATTTAACTCAAGTATATAGTTCATAGCACTTCTTATTTAAACAATAGGTGTAGTAACCAGCAGCAAATCCAGGACCCTAGTTAGCAAGCTGAGCTTTACTTTTACTTAGTCACAAGGCTTTCTTGGTGAAACTAGTACTTAGTGCTTATCAGTAGTATCAGGTGTGGTTTCAGGTTAGCATAAGCAGTGAATTCTAGGGGCATTACTAGCGACTATAAAGATGATAAACTGAGAATTTATCTGCTGCAGAAATCAGTGTGTACTTCTGTTTTCTGGCTTAGTGTCTTCTGCTTGTTTAGGTAGGCTTTGGATTTCATGTATGTTTGCTTAGGCTCTGTTAGCCTCAAAGCTGTCTTGGTGAAGCTAGTTTTGTATCTTGTATCCATCTTTCAAAGTGTCAGCACTGACTCCTGTTTTCTTGTGGTGTCTTAGCTGAAAAGTAGTTTGGACTCTTGGACTGTTTGTACTGGAAAACACACCCTGGGGGACCACAAAACACTTTTGTAAGTCACTCTACATAAAAGTAATGCTCAATGAGTGACAGTTCTCACTAGCACACAGTACCAGCACCTCCACATTTTACTCTTTGGTGCCACATGATGCTCCTCACACACTGCCAGTGTTGTAAATGATTAGCTGCCCCTTAAATTTGTGAATCAGGTCCTCGAGGGTGCACAGTCACTGAACAGAAACCAACGGCAGGCAACACTGGAACTACAGGAAGCGAAAAAGGTTGACACAGGTTGTACGCCCACTGGATTCACCATATCAGCACAGAATACCTGCACTTTTTATTTCCTTGTCAATCACTGGATCAAAGCACACGGTACATGCCATGAGTGTTAAAGTAAACGTGTCGGTGGCAGGGAAAATCTCTGTAAGAGCAAGAGGAAGAAACCTTGATGGGAGACATAACTCCCGTCCAGGAGACATAAGAGGAACCCATCCTCCTCTGGTTGACACTGGATTGCAAAATAATAACACAAAAGCAATAAGAGCTGTTAGACTATTAAATAAGGAAATTATTAACGTACATTTAATAATCAATAATGAATAAAAAACAAATCTGGTCTAGTCATTAGACAGAGGTATTCAGGATAACCAAAAAAAAACAACAACAATGACTGATGTTAGACATCTACCTAAAATCAAGATAGGCACAGGGACATGAGAGTGTGAGATATAATCAAATCTATAGTCATTTGGTGCAAAGATATTGTTATTTCAGATGTCTACCACAGAATACTAAATCTAAAATGAAGCTCAAATTGCAGACATGCTAGCTTTAATTTAGGGGTATTGGGTATTGACTTATCAGTTAAAGTCTGCATGTGAGGTCTGGAATCCACAGACATCACCAGACACTCCGTTTCGTCCCTGGGTCTTTCCTGCAGGTGTTTTCAGCTCCTGCTTTTCTCTGGGCTTTTTAATTACAGTTCAACATGTGAATCACATAATCGATTGGACTGAGGTCAGGTGATTGGCTTGGCCACTGCAGAACATTCCACTTCTTCGCCTTAAAGTCTTGGGCTGCTTTCACTGTGTGCTTCAAGAAGTCACACCAAACTTTGCTTTTTGGGTTTGTTTTAATTTTTCAGCCTAATGATGACTTGCTTTACTGGCAGTGACAGCTGTTTGGACTTCATCTTGAGAGTTATCAGCAACAGATTTGAAATGCAAATTCCACATTTTATCTGCTTATTTGGAAGAGAAATAAACAGTGAAATATTCTTAAGTAATGAGTGAGTAACCTGACCTTGGAACAGCATCCAGATGTCCAATTACGTTTGAGCTCCTAAAACTGTGTATGAAAATTCCCACACCATTTGGCCAATTTGGATGTAAATACACTCAAATTAGAGCTGCAGTTCTGACTTTGAGCTTATATTCATTGTTTAACATCAGTATGCTGTGGCTGATAGCTAAAATAAAAGTAATTTGAGATGAGTAATACTGGCAGCTTTAGGTAAGCATTTGTGTGCAGTAGCACGTCTATAACCCACTAATTCTGAATCCCAAGTGATGTGCACACAAGCCTGCATTTTTCAAATTCAATCATTCTTAATACAGTTTGCACTAATATGACAAGCATAATCAGGAGCCATATGCTGAAATAATTAGTCAGTGCTGTTTCTGGCTAGTTTCTTTTCTAACATAAAAATAAATGTTAAATGGATCCTCCCTTGGACATACAGCATCTCACAAAAGTGAGTACACCCCCCACATTTTTGTAAATATTTTATTATATCTTTTCATGGGACGACACTGAAGATATGACACTTTGTTACAATGTACAGTAGTCAGTGTACAGCTTGTATGACAGTGTAAATCTGCTGTGCCCTCAAAATAACTCAACACACAGCCATTCATATCTAAACCGCTGGCAACGAAAGCGAGTACACCCCTAAGTGAAAATGGCCAAATTGGGCCCAAAGGGTCAATATTTTGTGGCCACCATTATTTTCCAGAACTGCCTTAACTCTCTCGGGCATGGAGTTCACTAGAGCTTCCCAGGCAGCCACTGGAATCCTCTTCCACTCCTCCATGACCACATCACGGAGCTGGTGGATGTTAGAGACCTCTGCAGCAATGCTGGCAGCACACCTACGTCTATTTTCAAAAGACCACCTCTGGATATGACGCTGAGCATGTGCACTCGGCTTCTTTGGTGGACCATGGCGAGGCCGGTTCTGAGTGGACCCTGTCCTGTTATGGTTATGGTACTGCTGTATGGTCTTGGCCACCGTGCTGCAACTCAGTTTCAGGGTGTGGGTTCTTCTTATAGCCGAGGCCATCTTTATGTAGAGCAGCACTTCTGTTTTTCAGATCCTCAGAGAGGTCTTTGCCATGAGGTGCCATGTTGAACTTCCAGTGATCAGTATGAGAGAGTGTGAGAGCGGTAACACCAAATTTAGCACACTTGCTCCCCATTCACACCTGAGACCTTGTAACACTAACAAGTCACATGACACCAGGGAGGGAAAATGGCTAATTGGGCACAATTTGGCCATTTTCATTTAGGGGTGTACTCTGCCAGCGGTTTAGACATTAATGGCTGTGTGTTGAGTTATACGAGCTGTACACTGACTACTTTACATTGTATCACAGTGTCATATCTTCAGTGTCGTCCCATGAAAAGATATAATAAAATATTTACAAAAATGTGAGGGGTGTATTCACTTTTGAGAGATACTGTACAGTTCTACGAACCAAAGAACCAAAGAAGTTCTTCTCACTCATACATCACATTTGCAAGAATCTTAACAGAACCATCAACTGAAAGGTTCTTCAGGCAACCAAAATTGTATTTTTCTATGGCGTTGCTCCACAAACATTTTTGCCACATTCACTTCTTACAGAGCAGTACGTTCATATATGCACCTATATTCTACAGCACCCATTAATAAAGGTCCTGCTCTGTGGTTGTTCGGATGAGTCAATAATTGATCCTGAAAGTAGCTGTTCCTGCAGATGTCAGTGAGCTAAATGAGCTGTATCTGATAGCCAGAACAGTTACCCAGTCCTCCTAATTCCACCCATTACCTTTCTCTCCACCCCTCCTCTTCCCCCTGTCTTTTCAGTTGGATTTAATTCAGAGGGCTTTATTGGAATGGCTGTTTTGTAACAAGACAAAGATGATGGCAGTAGGGCTGAGCATATAAAACAGTTATTGCGCAGTTTAATTATCGTTTGAGGTTGCATTCGTGCCGTCACCTGTCTTTTCCATGTTTCACTTGTTAGATTTGTCAGGAACACAAAGAACATGCGTGATAGAGTTTACACTGATAGTAATAACTGTCTAATCTAAAACAGACCCTCAGATCTAGAACATTCTCTGTGTCCCTCTTTTATCTATCCTGATGTTCCATGTTGTTAAAAGGTGCTTATATTTAAATAAAAAGGTAGATCGATATAATATATTTAGATTTCCAGAGTTGAGAGAAAATGCAGAAATTATTGCATGCCCATATTAAATCCCCTCTGAATTTCATCTTACTGTCCTCTACCCGTTTATTCGGCCTTTAACGTTTTAACCAAACGGCTGTGTAAATAGTAATTTCACTTATGGGTAGCATATGACTCCTATCTGAGGAAAACAATGCTTTATAGACTGTAGAGGTAACATAGTACATTTCCTCTAGGACTTCACAGCAGGGTAGTATCTGTCAAATGTTCTATATTAACTTTCACTGCTTTTAACTGCCTTGGTATCAAATCAATGTTGACAGCCTGTCCCACCAAAAATAGATTACATGCTACCTCTGATTTCATATCACAGTTTCACTCACTTCTTTAAAGGTTTGGGCTGGAGGTTTTTATGTTTAAAGTCACAGCAAATCATTCTGAGACACTGCGTGAGAGCCACCAGCTGACATTTATCACTGTAGCATTTACTCCTTTTTCTAAATCACCTTTTCAAAATCCCATGTTAGCTAAATAAATACAGAACAATATTAAAGTAAAAAAGTAACAATATTAAAACAATGGCAAGTAAACAAACAAACAAAAAAAGCAATACAAATAAACAACACATAGCAAATATCAAAGCCTTTGTTCCAACAACTGCCTCATATGCTGTACAAAGACTTAGCTGGTCCCTTCTGGGTGGTGCAGGCTTCAAAGCACTTGGACTTGGAGCTCTTGTTGGGAACATGCACAGTACCACTGACTCGTAGATGTAGTATTTTAGCAACTCCAGACTTCTGGTTCATAGGACTTCATCTTTTGTTCTAATAGACAGTGGGCTGGACTGCAGTGGGCTGGCTTGCCCTGGTGTCCCTACGACTGACCTCCTTCTTCTGTTTGTAGAGGGTGCTTCAGAGCTCATCTATCTTCATCACTCTTCAATGCTAATCACATCTAACACCAGTGTGCTGAGAGGATCGGCAGCACTACTCTCAGGTGAACTTATTTTACACAGCCAACCACAGGCCCTGTGTCAGGAGGTTATTTAGTGCTTGCTAGGCTTAAAGGCTACTATAGCAGCAGGCAGCAACATAAAATGAAGCTAAAATGAAAATTAAGTTTGCTGGCGTTGTTTTGTACCTTATAGGATGGTCCATTGATGATTTGACAGAAATGTGTTAATTCTCTCCCTATATCAGCTTTCTATTTGTTGTCTGTATATTGTTTGGCTGTTTTTACAAACAATGTAATAATAATGTTCAATAAACGGAGTCCATGACCTATGACATTTAGGCCTTTAGAGCTGTGATGAAGGCGAGAACAGAACAAAACTGATCAACAATTGCACGTGGGTTTCAAACATTAACCTACAGGCCACTTTTTAAGTATAGCACTTTCCAAGCACAGCATTTGCATGAACTTAACAGTTTAATTGTACTCTATGTAATAATACATAAAAAATTGTGCTTCTATTGTAAGATATGTTTATTGATAATTGATTGGTTAAATTGATTGAATTGGTTAAATCAATTACAATTCCCACTGAAAGTTGGCATTCATTTAAAAGATGGCCCACAACAGGTAATGTTAGTATCATTTACATGTGGTGGGAACCGTGTGAGTAAATCAAATGTCCAGCCTCATAAGTGAGCTCTTAATTTATGGCAGTATTGTAAACCACAGTCTGTTATTGCAAGAGGAAGTGAATCACTTCACTGTAATGACAGACATTGTGTATCTGGTAGCATTTCACTCAACTAAGAAAATTCCTTTCTTTCCGTTCCGCTGGCGAGCTTTTCGGTGATATGAGGATGTCAAGATATTTTGAAATAGGTAGCCTTGTAAATGAAAGAGGAATCTTTATTGACTTCAAATAGTCATACTTTTCAGAAGCTAAACATCTTAAAGGATCAAATGTTTTGGGGTGCCCAAACTTTTGCATGGTGCTCATGCATGGTACTTTTTTCACTCCACAACGGCACAAAACAAAACTAATGCAATCATTTTGCTTAAAATGTTGAAATGAATGTTTCATCTTTAACCTCATGCATTATGGAGATTGGTTAATTTTGTAGGTGCCTGACGATTTCCAGATATTTGGACCAAGTGGTGAAGTCATTTTCTAGAATGTTCTTAGCTCCAGAATCCACAGTAACATTAACACTGACAGCTGCATGTCTGTGAGAGAACTTGTGAGCAAAATGAGAATGTGTACTGGCGTCATCATGCCCGAGGGCGTGAACAGTAGCTCCTTCTCATTTAAAGGAACAGGTAGTTCTGAACAGGCCTGTTTAGACAGGGTGAGAAATGAGCTGTGATGCTTGGTCGTTGTGGTATTCTGACCAAAGCATGTCACAGACATCTCTTTAAGAATCTAGGGAACTGCGTTAACTTCTGAAAACAGGGGATAATATGTCTCATATAGTGTAGATAAATTTAGTTATACAGTAGATGTACAATGGTCATGGAAAACAGTACAGATATTAGGAAATGCGAGGTCATTTTCTATCCTACTGATTAAATGTTTTGTGCAATCAAATGGATCAAATGTTGTTCTAGTTTACCTATACATACTCAGGAGCCAATTTAGAGATGATCTTTTCTGGAGGAGGGATACACCTTTCACATAATGTATCTTCTAAATTCACCCAAAATGTGGCTGTTATAGGACCTTTATGGTTTTCTCAGCATATATTGCTGCTTGCTGGAATTATTAGTGAGTATGGCATTTTCAGAGTTAATGGCATATGACTCCACATGACCCTATCTTCGAAATGGCATAAAAGCATTCTCGTCTATTTTTCCTTTGTTTCTCCAAAGGGCACAACATTAACGTCAGGCTTTAAAGAGACAAGCATGTTCCACCTTAATACATATGGGCGGACTATCAGCTGTAAACTGATTTAGTGTCTATAAATAATGAAATTGAGGTATGCATTTCACCTTTGTTTTTATATCCATTTGTCAGTTTGTAGTGACGGTTTCTTGTGATTTCTTTTGTTCTATATTTGGATTTGACTTCCAGAACCTGTTTAAGGTCCTCTAGAGGGCAGTTCAGTGGAGGCTTCGCACAATCTTTGGGTTTGTTAAGGCGATTTTTCTTTTGTTGGACATTATTTGTGTGCGGTTAATCACAGTATTTCTTGTTTGTCTCTTGAATGCCTCGTTTTTTGTTAATCTTGCTAATTTAATCCATGTCTGTGTCACCTTTGAAAACTGTCTTTCTCCTGCCACTGGGAGATATTTGGTGTAATATACCTGCCTGTACACTAAAAGTGCAGTTAATGTGATCTTCAGCCCTGGAACTGAGAATCACTGGTTGTCATAAAAATACAATTTAATTAAATCGTACACAGCCCACATCCAATTCAGATAAGGTGCTGCGTATAAAATTAAGGGTGGTATAGATGTATTATGTAAATATACATTTTTACTGTATACTTCTGTCACGTCTAACATATTTCCTGTAGTTGCTTAAAAATCATATTCAAACATGGAAAAAACATACAGATTGATATTTATAAATTTGAGTTTTCACAGATTTTTAAACCATGATTAATAAATCTCGTAAATCTAATTTATAATAACAAATTATTATTAAATAACTATGATGATGAATGATCGAGTCAGAATTCACAGAGATGGTGATAGAAAACAGAAGTGTCTGTAACAGCTACCTGAAAGCAGAAACTATCATAAATATGTCACCTGATGTCAGAGGCATTGTTTTATGGTACTTTTGAGATAAGGTTCTGGCCAAAAAACATATAAAACGTGTAGAGGTTCCTGCAGGGCATCCGTGTAGTAAAGGAAAACTACTTACCATTATTATTACGGAGTTTTTGAGAAATGTTTTAATTCACTTTAAAAAAGAAATGGTGAAAAGAAGGTAAAGAAATGGAAGCGCAAAATCAGCCTCTGTAAAAACATCATCCTTTTAAAGGAACTGATAGGAACATGATGACTGTTACTGACATGAGGCTCCGTGAAGACTCACTAAACTTCCTGGACTGTCGCTTTGAGCTCTACTCTTCATGCACAAATGTCTACCTACTGAAGCCCAGTTCCACCATACAGTATCACATAATTATGGCTTATTTATATCATTACATCATAATTATGACTATTTCATGAATACTAAATCATGATTATGAAATACAAAGTTTTATAATTATGAGATACTAAATCACAATTACTACATATGAAGTCAATATAATTAGATGCTAAATCAGGATTATGAGACTGTTAATAATAATTTTGAGGAAGTATGTCGTTATTTTGGGATACTAAATCATAATTATTAGAAAGTAAGTCATAATTATGAGATGCTAAGCCATAATAATTAAGAGATGCTAGGTCATAACCATGAGATGCTAATTCATAATTATGAGACCCTAAGCTGTAATTATGAGTTACTGTATGACCTTTTTTATTTAGGTGAGCTTCCATACCTCCATCCATTCAGAATTTGTGGTCACTATGCCAAGTCCCATCTGTCCACTCCGCTGTGGCTAAACGGTGAGGGGAAGTCGTCTAAACATCTTTATTTGTATCTTGTTATATTTTCTGGCGTAGATATTGTCTGAATGTCCTCATTTCACCTTTACATATACACATATATAACGTTTGCTATTAAGCAATAATGTCTAAGTACAGTTATGTAATTAATAGACAACATAAATGTGAGAATATGCATTCCTCGTCGTTGGGCTTGCTGGAAGCGCGTCTGTGTAGCTTACGTAGTTTGCGTAAAGCGCTCGTGAATGTGAACTGAAACGGCGAGGTGGCGCCCTCTACGGTCACAGACGCCTGCGAGAGAGGCTCTGAACAAGGACACCCCAGTGACCCTCGAGCGGGGAGTGTGAGCATGAGTCTAGCGCTACCAGCAATGCGTAACCCGAGAGTGGGTAGGGTAGCCTGGAACAAGTACTGCTCTTAACATGTTGAGCTGAGCGGGTGATTTGTCAATGGTGAAGCTTGCACGCCATCTTGTGGTGAAATTCAGAACAAATTTAGAACAGGGATTGTTTCGCAGTTCTTCTGTTGCTGTGTTTGTGAAGTATCTATTTAAATATGCAGATTAAAATACAATCAGTTTAAAGTAGTCATAAGGACCAAACCTCATCATTTCATACAACTGTTCGGCAATTAATGTTCGGGCTTCCTGGGAGCTGCAAGGTTTGACCACAGGGTGGCGCCCAAGCTTTATCCGTGACCAGGTATGTGTTTTTCTCGTAATATAAATAGAATTCGAATTTAGTTATAAAGTTATTCATTTAGTTTATTATACTTAGAGAATGCTTTTTTCATAACAATGTTTTTATTTATGTTAGGTTGCCTGGACGCAATTGTAATTCTAGAAAATTACGGCGTTTATTTTGCCCTAAATGACATACGAAGGCAGAGAAAGCACTACTAATTATAACGTTAATGATATTAGTGATATTAATATTAGTGTTCTGTATTTCATGACATTATGACAGTAATATATTTCATGCCTTTGCCTGAACTCCGTCGTACGTGGTGTTTTCTGTGGTTTCTACAGGCCACTGAGGTCGTGTCTCATTGTGTAGTCGGCACCATGTTGTTATGCCCATATATAGCGCTCCGGGTCCAAACTGGATTAAAGATGGGGAAAATGAATGGGGGTTTTTAAAAATGGGCTCCATCACGTTCTGTGGTAAAGAAATATATTCAGACCCCGATGCGTTGTGTTCTGTATACAGTGTCACTGGATAATCAGAATTATGAGGTCGTTAAAGAGTCGAAACATAAATATTGCTAATAAAGCTAATGCTACTGCGCACGGAAATGACGTCATTAGACGGACAATTTTCCCTTTCCACCTTAAATGGCGCAACGGCTACGTTCTGGCTCCTGTGGCGTTATAATAACTGCTGCACCATTTAAGGTGGAATGGAAAAGTTCTGTCAAGAAGCTGTGGTCGAGGATGAAGATTAACATGGAGAAGACAATGTTTATGAAAATTTATGAAAAAAAAAACAGCCTTAAATGTTATTCAACCTGCACAACTGTTTATACTGGCCCTGTCATATCCACTTTAATCCTGCATCTTAATTCTGTTAGTGCACACGTCACTTTATCGTCCTTATTGTCTTCAGTGTCTTACTGTCTCATTATGTCTCTCAGGGCCCTTATTTTATTCTATCGTATGTCTGCGCCAGTCAGTTTTATGTTTATTGTTTATTACATTGAATATACTCTTGTTCTTGTTTTAGTTGTAATCTATTTATTGTTAAATGTTTATTTGCTACACCTTGGGATGGAGAGTAAAGCAATTTCAATCCTCTGTATGTCTGTATATATTGAAGTATTGACAATAAAACTAAAACTACTTGACTTGATTTGGTGTGCATGTGCAGTGTTGCCAGGGACCAGAAAACGTAGGTCTACACTGCCTCATCTGCCAGACTTCACTCTCAGTAACTGGTTCAAAGCCCCCAGCTATCCACCGGCCTAGCACCTCAGACAGCAACACAGTGTGGTGGTGTGGTAATCTGTTGTTCGGTATCTAAGAGTATCTGGCTCTAACGGTAATTCAGTAATCTCTTGTTTTGCAGGCGCCGGGTCTGGGATATCTCCACACAGTTCCCTGTAGCTCTAAGCAAACATGAGGATGTGGGTAGCATGGTCATTCACGCCGGGGTGAACGTCATCTGCAGTGCTTTCTGGGAGCGACCAGCCTTTCAACTGTGGGGACGGAATACACCCAAGCCACTGTGGGTCTATCACATTGTCCGAGAACACTCACTCCACCTCCTTCAAACTGCTTTATCCTTCGGCGTCGCGGAGGATGCTGGAGTCCGTCCCAGCTCTCATTGGGCGGAAGGCAGGAAACACCCTGGACAGGCCGCCAGTCCATCGTAGTTGTCGGAGAACATAGAGGAGATATTACGCCAGGTTTGACAAGATGTAACAGTAGTTAAAAGCAGATATGTAAGTGTTTTTAATGATATAGACATTGCTTCATCAATTGCTACCATTCCCATCTTTCTCTGCTGTCGTAATACTAAAGCTTCTACTAGAGATGATGAGAGAAAGGTGCCTAACTGGTCATCAAGGATGGTACAAACAATTCCCATAAGACAATCAAAATACAAATAGATCTGTTCCAGTAATGCTAGTAGAGTTGCTAAACCCCTGTACAATCGTGAAATCAAAGAACAACATGTGTGGTCAAAATGCCAGTAATTTTATTCCTGTCCCATTACAAAAGACCTCATACTTCGCCCAAAAACATGTAGTGTAGTGAGCAGTAAATTAAACCTTGAGATAAAAAAGCATCAGCTTAATTTAGTGTTTCTGTCAATAACAAGGCTATGTGATAATAACAGAATCTTTATTTAAAATAAACTACAGATTTACGCCTGCAGTAATACAGGGCAGGTGAGGAAGAGCGTGGTGTATGTTTATAATAGTGAATTAAACTTCAAAAATACCACTGTTAGTGAATTTACGTGAGCAGCGATCAACCTTTTTACCTCATAAAAACCCAGATTAAATCTCTGGAGCTGCGCCAACGAGAAATCAGAGCACTTATGGAAGAACACTGCAGGTTATCGTATTCTCGCAGAGCGGATCTCCGCCTACAGTAATAAAGTTTGTCCACATCTTGATCCTACTTTGTTCTTCACTTCTTAAGAGGGTTTTTTATTTGTGTTTTAATGACACTGTAAACTACTGTAAACTGTTCTCTGATAGCAGGTGCTTTTCCACATACTTTAAAAATGCCTTAGTAAAGCATGAATTACATAAAAAAATATTAATTTTAATACAAACAATTTTAGACCTTCCTTTTCAAGTAAACGCTTAAAATGTTTTCATACAATTAATACTTATTTAATATCGACGACGTGTTAGAAGTTGTTTTAATTATGTATTTTTTAATAATAGTAGTGAGACCGTGTTGATTCATGTTGTGAATGACCTCAGATTTAGCGCTGACGCACAAATTTGTTCTGGGCTCACTGGATCCTAGTGCAGCTTTTGATACTGTTGGTCACAAGATCTGATCCAGAATCAGATGTTCTGGACTTGTGAGGTTTCTAACTGAACCCTAGAGGACTGGCAACATGTGGCATGGTCAGATGAGTCACGGTACCAGTTGTTTTGGGCTGATGTTAGGGTTTGTGTGTGGCGCAGACCCCATGAAGTCATGGACCCCAGCTGCAAATAAGGCACTGTGCAGGTTGGTGGGGGTTCCATACCAGTGTGTGGTGTGTTATCACGGCATGGTTTGGTCCACCTAAGAACATCACTGACCAGTGGCCACTACGTTTCACTGCTCCATTTGCAGCCATGGACTCCTTTTTACTCCTACGATGATGGAATATTCAAGCAGGATAATGCCTGGTGCCATCGGGCCCAAGTTGATTCGAGTAGCCTTCTGGAGAGTTTAGATGAATGGTGCCTCATTTAAAGCACCCTGGCCACAGGGGCACCCTGGCCAGTGTTCAGCCTCTCTCACAAGATAATTACCTCACAGCCTATACAGGTGTGAGCGTTCCAAAGTTGTCCCCTGAGGAAACTCCACTTCATAATCAATTTACATACTGCTGCTTATGGTATGTCAGTGTATAACATACTCATATATAAATAGACATTATAAAGAGAAACATTATTTTATATATGACACATGGTCTTGGTCTCGACTACAACACCCGTTTTATGTTGCGGGAATTCTAAATCTTTATGGTGCGGTTACATACATGGTAATGTTAGACACCTTTTTCTCAAGTGCAGTAGTAAAGTGGTAATAAATGTTTGGCCAACAGGGGGCATCATCAGCTGCACTCTATCTTTTCTTTCTGTTGTTTGTCTTCAGCTGTCACACGTTCTATGCTGTTATATTTATATTATACATTGAAAACATATGAAATATTATGTAATATTTGTGACAGCACTAATCACCTGAGATCTTTAAAAACATTATACCTGCACTACCTTTTGCCAGGTAAGTTACTTAAAATTAATTATTGAAGATATCAAATCACATGCCATTACTAATTCAAGATATCACATATAGTGAGTTTGCACTAAAACCCAGAGGTTTTCCCGTCACCATCGTGTTGTAATTACTATTTAATTTCATGGCTACTTTCTTCTGATCGCCATTTCTAATCATATAAGCCTTAAATGGCAAGTCACAAATAAAGCTCCACTTGAATACCTTACACATTTATACATATGCTAATATTTGGCAAAAATCATTAAAAAAACAAACCAATTGAAGACTTTTAAGAGTGTATTTAATGGGAGAGGCGATCGTGTTGTGACTCCAGGGCAACGGCAGCGAATAAATGTTACAAAGTTCACTGTACTTGACTGAACGAGGGATTACTACACACCTTACTGTTGTTTCTAATGCTTCCTGATGATCGACTACAAGACTAGGCTAAGGGCAAACTGAGTTCTGAGTTGAATGACAGCTTTCAGGTGCTGCTGGTTCAGCATTGGCAGAGCTGCCCTGAACAGGCCAATAAAACGAAGCAGCAGATAAGAGGCCACTCTGATTGAAAGTGTTACAGGGGTTATGGGATCCCTGAAACAGAAGATCCAAAGCAGTAATGTTTGTTGTTGTTGTTTGTTAAACAATGTGTATTATTAACTGAAAAACAAGCTGCCAAAAAACGGGTGACTGGTGACAGTAACAGATTACAATGGTTAAGAAGACAGAGCAGTTTTGCAGAATAATCTCAGTTAAGTGATGTTCTTTGACCCAGTTTGAAATTCTGTGTGTGTATGTGTGTTGTGTGAAGGACATTACTAATTTGCAAAATACATAACTCAGCTTAAACATTTATAGCTTTACTGTTACTATTCATTGTCTCTTGGTTTCAGAACGGCTCCTCCCCTCGATTTACACATATCTTCTACTTGCTATAAAGGCTTTCCTCGAGCGCACTGCTGAGCGTTAGAAGCTACTCAGATTTCTGTTTTATAATGGCTTTAGTGGAAGGGCTTCTCCTACAGGCTACCGGCACAGGCATACTACTTGGTGCTGTGGTCCTACTAGTGCTTGTTCTTTTCTTTTCCTCTGGCTTGAGCTTTAAGGAAGATGATCGTGAACCTCCAGGACCCAAACCGATTCCTCTCTTGGGTAACCTGCTCCAGCTGGATCTGGACAGACCCCACGAGTCCCTCTGCGAGGTAAGACAAACATGCAAAATTACAAGGCGTATTTGAAAAGCATATATTTGACATGAATTTGCTTATGAATGCTAAACTCTGTGTTCTACAGCTTGCGCAGACGTATGGACCAGTGTTCAAAGTGTATTTTGGTCCAAAGAAGGTCGTCGTCTTGGCGGGGTACAAAACGGTCAAACAAGCCCTTGTGAACCATGCTGAAGAGTTTGGGGAAAGAGAAATCACAACAACATTCAAGAATTTTAAAGAACATGGTAAAACAAGCGGCACTTGCTTCCATATGACTGAAAGGAAAATCACACTGATTGGTTTCTGCATAATTACATGGCAATTAAAGTAATTCAGACTGATTTGATGAAAACTTGGCTATTCAGAATGGTTCAGAGGACAGGAAACAGACATTTGAAGAGTTTGATGCCTCTAAAATCTACCTCACAGATAGCATTTCCATGAAACTGCCTGATGCCTATGACTTTGTTTTGAGATAAGCAGTGTAGTTGTTCAAACACGTGGATGGTAAAGAGGTACGGTCTGGCCTCTGCAAGGTGAATGCGTAATAAGACCACATTGTTTTTCTGATTGAATATCAATCATCATCATCATCATCATCTTTAACATGGCATATAAAAACTAAGTACACACGTAGGTTCACTGGTGGTTTTGGATAATAAATAAATGTGCACATTTATCACTTTTGTACCCCCTGGTTCCTATCGCCACCTCTGGAAAGAAAAATATGAGCTGGTAGGTTTATCTACAGTGAATCATTTCACAATTGGAAAGTCAGTGGAGTTGCCATTTAAAGCCATTTTCATTATTTGTAATGATTTGTAATGATTCATTAATTAATTGTATATATAATTTGTTATCGAATCCAGAAAAAACAGGTTCTATACAGTCAGTTCTGTCTGTGTGATACACAGAGCACAGCATAGAAACATTCAGTCATCAGCAGTCACGTGGGTCCGTATTTAAGCTCTGTGTTTGTGTTATACAGGTATACTGTTTTCTAATGGGGAAAACTGGAAAGAGATGAGGCGCTTCGCCCTCACCAATCTTCGAGACTTCGGAATGGGCAAAAGAGGGAGCGAGGAGAAAATTATAGAAGAAATCCAGTACCTTAAAGAAGTTTTAGAGAGCTTTGGAGGTAATAATAATACTTCTACTACTGACAGAAATTGTTTTTCGGTTGCTTTCTCAAAGTACTTCACCTTATAGGCTGTAAATAAATAAATAAATAAATTAGACCATTGTAAATAAAACAATGTAGATGTAAATATATGATGTCTTTCTAATGTAATGGCACATTTAATATGGTATATGTATTTTTTCCAGTATTTTCAATTCAGCAAATAAATAGAAATTGTGCTTTATAATTCACAGATATACACCATATTTAAGTGTGTTCTCTGTAGAGGATGTGGCAGTAACTTCTTTTCACCTAAAATCAACAAAATATGTAATTTGACCAACGTGCCCAGATGTTTCCACACAACTGTATGTCAGTCCTATATATATGATCTCCTGAGCTATGATAATCATGGCTTGGCAGTAACACAGGTTTTTGTTTTCTCTCTTTTTCCTCTTCAGGTAAACCATTTGACACGACTCAGCCTGTGAATTATGCTGTCTCCAACATCATCTCCTCCATTGTGTATGGATCCAGATTTGAGTACAGTGATCCTCAGTTCAAAGAAATGGTCAACAGGGCGAATGAAAATGTCAGGATTGGTGGATCAGCTGCTATACGGGTATGTCATTATATACATGTTCTCTTAGGATATTTGCTAAGAATAAAATAAATCAAATAAATTAGTGAACACATCCTGGACCAGAAACATTTCACAGTTTCAGTAAGTTTGAGGATGGCAGAAAACAGCTGAAACTAAATATGCTACATGAATTTTTTTTTGTCCCCTGGCAAGAATGTGTTAAATGTGTCTTATTTGCAATTAGAAAACCGATGCAGTATGTAGTTTAAGGTGAGATGCATGCAAATGTACATTTAAAGGAAAAACAATACAAATAAAGCCAGATCTATTTCATTAAAATATTAAAAATAAACTTAAGCTGTATTATTACCTTCTGCTCTCCTGTTTGGGATGTATATATTCAAAACCTACACCATGTTTAACTAGTGATGTAGATCATGGCTCCGTCACTCCGTCGCTAGCTAGGAGTTTTAAAGACAGTTTTGCAGTTTAAATTAAATAACTTTTCCCTGGATTTGTATTTGAGCATCATTCCCCCCTGCTCCAGCATAATGTCAAACATTTATTTCCATGGACACCCCAGAAACATTCAAGGGGTCCATGAGATGAATTAGGGGGTCTAGATTGGGGAGTTGTGTCATTCTGAGCAAAGCATGTGAATGTCTACCTCAAGGAATGATACGATGACATGATACGTTGTCATGCTCCTTTATTCCTCTTTGTGTTTGCTTATGTTCTTCAAGGTCTACAACGTATTCCCTTGGCTAGGTCCATTCTTAAAGAGTAGAAGAAAGTTGTTGTCAAATGGTGAAAAGAATAGAAAGCAGTATCGTGAACTGGTGAATGCTCTGCAAGAGACGCTAAATCCAGACGACCGCAGAGGATTTGTCGACTCCTTTCTCCTCCGCAAGCAGAGTGATGAGGTAGCTAATACTATATATTTGTGACACTGAATCGGGTAGCTGGATGTTATGGAAATTTCAGAGTAATAGCTTTTGCAGTCTTTTAAGGCTTTTAATAACAACTGGCTTAATCGGGGAATGCAAATTTTATACCAGCTGCTGTGTTTCTGCAAAATCTGAGAACAAATTTCAGACCTCACCAGGTCAGAACTCAAACATATATAAATTAAAGAGCCTGAAGTGCACTCTGTGTTTTTCAGTTATAGGCTATATATTATACGTAATGGAACCAAAGAGAATACCCAGTTTAATATCAAATCTTATGGTCTTGTCGGAGGTATTGCTGTCTAGAATTCCATTACTGTCCATTTTTAATGTGGTTATTTAAAGCTAGTTCTAAGTCTTGGCTCTACTGATATTTCAATATCTTCAATAGCAATCAGGTCATCAGAACTCTCGCTTCAACGAGAAGAACCTCTTTACGACTGTGGCAAACCTGTTCGTTGCTGGTACTGACACCACTGGGACAACACTGCGCTGGGGGCTGCTGCTGATGGCCAAGTACCCTCACATACAGGGTAAGATCATAGCACTGTGAAGTAACAGCTGTGTTGTTCCTGGTTTCTGCTGCGTGCTGATGTAGAAATGTCTTCTAATCATTAACCCAAAACTATGTTTCCACATGAAGACCGTGTGCAGGAGGAGATTGAAAGGGTGATTGGTGGCCGTCAGGCAGTGGTGGAGGACAGGAAGAACTTGCCTTACACTGACGCAGTGATTCATGAAGTCCAGAGACTGGCCAACATTGTACCCATGAGTCTTCCTCATACCACCAGCTGTGATGTTCACTTCAATGGCTTCTTCATTAAAAAGGTAATCAGTGTTTGCAACAAATCATCACACCTGATGCATTGTTGATGTAACTTATTCATTTTGACTGACTTGGTTTTTGTTGTCAAGGGCACAACAGTGTATCCTCTATTGACTTCTGTGTTGAGGGATGAGAATGAGTGGGAAAGCCCCCGTACCTTCAACCCAAAGCACTTCCTGGATGAGCAGGGACGATTTGTCAAAAAAGACGCCTTCTTGCCCTTCTCTGCAGGTGATTTATTCAAGATAGACACAGCATTACAAAGTAATCCGATTATATTTCCATTGAATCCTTTTAGAAGAAGGCTAACAGGCTAAAAGTTACTAGTACATTTGCAGATAATTAAATCTACACTTGCACACTCTGTTACATTAGGCTTCATTAAGATGTCCTGACCTGGTTTCGGATAATCACCACCTCTGTTGTTTAACTTTGAAAAAAGCTAAAATGTTACACCAGCTTTGACCAGCAGGAGGTGCTCGTTTTTCCTTATCCTCTGGAGGACCAAGTGAAAACATATTGGAGAGCTAACTGGCTAACAGCTAAGAATGTCAGTGCTAAATCTTTTTACTTGGCTTCTGTTGGTCAAAGCTAGTATAGCATGCTAATTGTTAGCCACCAAGCTCCCAGTGATTTTGTTTTTCACTTGCTCTTCTGTGGGCAGTCACCCCCTGCTGGTCAAACTTGTGAAGCATGCTATGTCGTTACACAGCTTTTGGTTTTACAGAACAGTGGAGAATTTTTCTTTGCCTCCATTTTTTCCAGATAATTAATTTGATTTGCTGTGACAGCTCCCCGCTCACCATATACGATTATGTATGTGACAAATAAACTTGGATTTGATTTGAAGTAACCGTAACAATAAGTATCAGAATTACAAAAAGGTGGCTACATTCTCAGAGACACCTTCTCATACTTGTAATTATAATTGTTGAGAGCATCCCAAGAAGGCTTTCGTCATTAAAGATATAGTAACGTTGGTTGACTAATTTGCGTAGTGTAATGCACTCTACTCCTAAACTATATCATGTGTTCTTATGATGTATTTGACACATGCAAGTGCTGCAGAAGCAGGGCTGACCACAGTCATTTGTTATTATAAGTCAATATACTTTAGGCCTTTAAATAATGTTTTTTGGGTGTAATGTCATGAAGATCATGGAGACTGTTTTGATTAAATTTTGGTTTGTCGGGTGTCAAGATTATCTCACATTAATATGGTAAAGAAGCAGAATCCAAGAATTGTCTTCCTGTGTTCAGGACGCAGGGTGTGTCTGGGAGAAAGTCTGGCCAGGATGGAGCTCTTCCTCTTTTTCACCTCTCTCCTGCAACACTTCCGCTTCAGTCCTCCACCAGGCGTGACTGAGGATCAGCTGGACCTCACACCAGTTACTGGGATCACATTGAACCCCTCCACTCATGAGCTTTGTGCAGTGAAACGAACCTAATTACAGAACGATAAGGAACAAAAATTGGTTTCCATTTGTGTTTCCATATTAACTTACTCAAACTCAGTGACGTTTGTTGATAATCTAATTCTTGCATCAAGTAGGTATATTTGGATAAAGCATGTGTTTTCTATGTGTATGAGTTCCAAAATATCTTCAGTTTCAGACTGTTAGCACTGACTGTTGATGAACACAGAGTAGATAACTCTAATGTAACCGTCTGTCCTATTCACTGTTGAATTTTACTGAAAGTTCTGCAGAGTTTGATCTATACTGCTAAGATTAGCTTGTAAATAACATCTCTCTGACGCCTTTAGATCCAGCTGACAACAACTGTTCCTCTAGATTTTCTTATTGCGTCGGGCGGATATCAGATGATTATCACAAGTGAAGGGAAATCCAGACTCGTATATGTTTCCTTAATTTAAATTGTAACAAACATTTGGAGTAAAGCTAACATGTACCTCCAATAGTATGACACGGAGTTATATAGAATACAGCTTTAACATGAAATATTTAAAGTATGGAATGTTCACATACACGTCAGGCAAGCTTTAAATGTCAGTGTTTAAGATAGCTTGAATTAACATCATTGTAGATGTTAAGAGATGTTAAGTTGGTGATGGTGATACTACAGGAAATTGCCCCTAGGTGCGAGTGTGTGTGTACCACACTGAATACAGAGGAAAAAAAAAAAAGAGTCTGTCGCTGGACAGAAGTATTTATCTTAACCAGCGATAACCTGTGACTACTGTTAGAGGCCTATCACGGTAACAATGCGGATCTGTTCCTGTTACCAGTGAAACCACTGACTACTGTTAGATCCATGATTCTGTGCATGCAGCAGGAGGGAAAGTGGCATGTGGGCAATGCTTTTTGTACTAAATTAGACAGCAGGTAGCTCCATGGTGGTCAAACTGGTCCAGAGAGTGGTCAAACAGAGGCACCCGAAAAAACGCCCAGATCTGCACCTTTTGTTTAACAGGAAAACCTAATTACCAAACAAATGATCAAATGAATAAAGATACCCTGGTCACTAGTGCTGTCTCTGTACTGTAGGATTCTAAAATAAAAAGCTGTTCTATTACCAAATGTGCTCATGACTGTGAATGTGGTGACTGTCCCCTGTTTTATGTTAAGTTGTTCTTGGATATCACTGCAGGCAAAAAAGTCCCAAGGGTACGAGTAAGAGCAGTGCTTTGCATGCATAAGTTACTTGCTGGGATATTCAAATACTAGGTGTTTTACAAATTCACTTTCCTTTGCCATGTTCCTTTATAATCCACTGTTGTTGTTGTTTGTTTTATTTAACACTGGTACACAACACTGGCCAAACTGAATCCGCTGATTCATTAGACTAGCTCTTGTCAAAAACTAATAGGAAATAATTTTTTTGTTTTTTCAAATTCTGCATGGCTGAAAAGAAATCTAGCCTAAGTCAACCTATTAAAAACACAAGCTGGTTGAAGCCTCTACAAAGAACTGCAGTTTGTATTACAACGTACTGAATGGAGCTCAAATTTTTAAAACATGACGGATGCTAAGTTGAGCAATAGTTGGCAAGAACTGAAAGCTACATATAACATAAGCTTAAGGCTACATACGGTTAGTTAGTAAAGCAGGAGTGTTTTCAGAAGTAGAATAAGAACACAATAAAAGCCCAAAATGAAGCAAAAAAGATTTGGATCATTTTTGCTTTATTAGTCATTAGGCTGCATATTCATATGACTATTTAGATTAGTACATTATTATACTCTACATTAACCTTTTTATTTTTGGATAAAACATTAGATTTTTTCACTGCTATGAGTAAGAGAGGAACTATCTAAAGTGGAATTGGCCTCTCATGCCCCATGA
>CM067477.1:697617-711051 GCA_034552555.1 Semaprochilodus insignis
TCACAGCCACATTCTCTCCGTCAGTCGCTCAGCGTCACCGGAGTATTGATCACACCTGCACCTCATCTAACCTGTTTATACTCTCACTCTTCACTTCCCTATTCGTGAGGTTTTGTGAACTCTGTTTGCGACTGCACGGTTCCTACCTGTTATTTCGTATTTACCACGTTTGACTTTCGCTTCATTTTCTGCTTTTGTCTTTTCCCTCGGCTTTGTTTGCTCTGATTGGATTTATCTCGTTCACTACTCGGACTGTCTTTTGGCTTTTCCCCCGTCTCGGCCCATTTGGTATGTTTGTTCTGAAGTGCAGAAGTATTTTGTATACTACTGCTTCTTCG
This sequence comes from Semaprochilodus insignis, assembly GCA_034552555.1. NCBI lineage: Eukaryota > Metazoa > Chordata > Actinopteri > Characiformes > Prochilodontidae > Semaprochilodus > Semaprochilodus insignis. The sequence continues at coordinate 697,956 of CM067477.1, forward strand.
TGTGAATACAAATGCAAGAAAAGTTCAAGGGTTGTTTACTGATTGTTTTGGCCGGGTCAGAGTTCAGATTTAAACCCTTTGGAGAATATTTTATCTCACATTAAACACAAACTACCTTAGCGATGTTTGAAGCCATCAGTGCCGAGTGGAAGAATCCTGACACTTCTCTCTGTAAAAGATTGTCTGCCGTGTACCAACAAAACTTAATCATTTAAAGAAATGAAGTTATCCACGCTATCCCACACTAAGACACTTTATCTGTCTTTATCTTAACAAGAAATAATATTAATCGAGAAGGATTAATGGTTTGCTTTTTTAAACTTTGGAATGTGGCACGTATATTGGGGTCATCATCTTCCTGTACAATGAAATTCTTCCCAGTCAGACATTTTCCAAAGGTTCCAGCATAATGTATTAAAATGACCAATTTCTGATGTAGTTGTATGTATCTAAACTTGCACTGATTTGATAATTTACAGGTTTCAAAATTTGACTCAAGGGTCCATAAAACCTGAAAAAAAAAAAAAAACCAACAAAAATAATTGTTCAAAATTAGTAAAGCAGTAATAACCCCAAAAGCAGAACATATTATGGCACTAAACACTTTAAACTACTAAACTACTTTAAAATGGAATGATTACTGGTCAAGCACTGCGGCTAACTGCACATAGCTTGTGGGACGAGGGGTTCAGTGTAATTCCAACCACTGGTGTGAGGTCCAGCTCTTCTTCAGACATGCCCCGTGGAGGAGTGAAGTGGAAGTGTGGGAGGCGCTCCATCCTGGCCAGACACATGCGCCCTGAAAACACGAGAGAGAAATAATAGAACTGAAATTACAGCATATATGGTAAAAATGAAAATATGTTTACCTGCTGAAAAGGGCTTGAGGGCATCTCTCTGCTCATCAAGGAAGTGTGCTGGGTCGAAGGTGTTGGGGCTCTCCCACTCATTCTCATCCTTCAACACAGATGCCAACAAAGGGAAAACACAAGTGCCCTGCAAGGAACTAGAGCTTGGACCTACATAGTCAGGAGTAGAGTACAGTAGCAAGTTTCCATGACAGGACTATTGCCGGCTAAAATGGTTTGTCATTAGTATTTTCTGCTGTATTTATTGTACATCTTTTGTAACTAAGATCAAAGGCTGACCTTCTTAATGACGAAGCCCTGAAAGTGAACATCACAGGTGGTGGTGTGAGGTAAGCCTAGGGGTGATATATTCGCCACTCTCTGGATTTCATGGATCACTGCATCAGTGTAAAGTGCAAGTTCTTCTTGTCCTCCATCACCTGCTGACGATCTGCAACCACCTTGTCAGTCTCCTCCTGCACCTGATCTAGAGCCAACAAAAACAAGAAATGTGCTGATGTTGCAGTTTGCATTCCTACCTGGACCCTCAGGGTATTTTAAACTTCATTTAAGGGTTCATTCTTGTTTATGTCCTTTCTGGAAATGTGTGTGCATGTTTCCTCATCTGCTACTGTATGTAGTGTTCATTCATACCCTGCACACGTGGGTACTTGGCCATTAGCAGAAGGCTCCAGACCCTTACACTGTGTTATATTTTTATGTGTAGTATTAAATTTTTTAATATGTGTATAATGAAATAATTCTGGACACAAACTGTCAGCTCTACGTTCTGTGACTTGATCTTTTAACTCTTTGAATGTTTGTATCAAGTAACGCGAAGTCTCAAAGGGTGTTGAGGGCAAAGCGCCTCATCTTTTTCCAGTTCTTCCCACTGGCACACAGAATTCCTTTAGTTCATCATAAATAGAAACACTGAATTTTTCATGGTAAACATTTAGTAGAACATATTTCATTCATCTTAAGGGGACAAAAACAAGAAAAATAGACAACAAGATTTTTTTTTTTTCTGGCATAAAAGTCCCTTTTCATACAAGCGTTCCCATGCACAAGAGTTTAAGAAAATAATTAAAACATCAAATGGCAAAAATACATATAGGAACGTTTTGTAGTTCTGTAATTATAGACTGTGTAGTCAGTCTGTTTCTCGGTATACTTTCACCTTTCACCCTGTTCTTCAGTGGTCACAACCCCCACAAGACCACCAGAGAACCAGTATTACTTGGGCGGTGGATAATTCTCAGCACTCCAGTGACACTGATGTAGTGGTGGTGTGTTGGTGTAAATAGTCCCCTAACCAAAACTATTTAGCCAATAGCCTCCTGTGCCTGACCAACACAAACTGTGCAGCAACAGATGAGCTGCCTTCTCTAGTGGACCAGCAAGGTAGGAGTGTCTGATAGAGGGGACAGTGAGTGGACACAGTGTTTAAACATGTACCAGTGAAACAAACACTAACACACCACCACCACATTAGTGTCACTACAGCGCCGAGGATATTCACCACCAAAATGTTCCAGCTCTGTGGGGTCCTGACCACTGAAGGACAGGGTGAAAGGGATTAACAAAATATGGAGCGAATCAGACAGACTACAGTCGGATGGACTACAGACTACAAAGTGTAACTACATGGTAAGTGGAGCTGATGAAATGGACACTGTGTGTGTGTGGATATAAGGAGGTGGTTTAATGTTTTGCACGGTCACAGATAATACATTAATGTCCTTTACTTAAAGGGAAAATCTGATATTTCTCACAGTCTAAGATGTAAACAAAGACACACAAAGAGGTTTGATGTGAAATCTGTCGTTGTAGTAACACTAACTGATTACAATGGTGAGGATAGCATTTAAGTATTTCATCCAGAGAAAGCTGCTGCATCAGATGATTAGGAATTTGTGTTGTGATGCCAGAGACATTGTTTTATCATAGTTTTGGGACAAGGCTTTGACCTCCAAATATATTGTCGAAATACATGCAAGGTGTAGAGGCACATTGCACATTTGCAAATCAAATTAGTCCCAAAAAACACTTACTTGTTTGGATTCTCCACTGTTTTACTATTTTCATCTCATGTTGAATATAAAACATGGGTATGTTTGCACTCTAGCCATCACAAGCCCCCTAGTTCCAATCATCGCCACTGCAAGCAGTCATTTCTCTATAATCCATCACTGAATGTATTTCATAAATAATGCATTATGTAATCTCTATGGAATCAATTCGCTACCACAGGCACACATGCTTACAGCACCATTTATTGAATGACTTAATAATTTTCACCTTATCTTCTGAAAGACAGTGAAGCAGGCAAAATAGCTAATTGCAAAAGAATCCTACATGAATTCTAAAATTTCCAAAATAAAAATCAAAGTTCTACAAGTATATTGTATCACAACTAAGCAGAGCGACTTGTCTGAATGAAGAACAGGAGATTGACTTTCTTACCGTATCCTTTGTTGAAGTCGTAGAATATGGGACTGATGTCTCTGCCACCAAATTCCTCTGCATGATTAACCAGGGCTCGCTTGACGGTTTGATATCCTGCCAAAATTACCACTTTGTTTGGACCAAAGTACACAGTGAATATGGAGCCATATTGTTTTGACATCTGCAAACAGCAGCAGAAGACAAGACAGACAGTACTTAAACAGGATGCAGCAATCAGCTGACAAGCTTCTTCCCACATGCCATCACATTCATGAACAGCTGAACACTACAGTGCACATTACACTCCACACTGCTCTTATTAATCCTGAATTACATAAACACATTATAATCCGTATTCGGGACACTTTTCTCACTTTCTGTTCTCGCTGTATTGCACTTTTTATTATCTTAGTAACTGTTTCACACAACACCCCATCCTCCGTACGGAGTGTCTCAGACCGGTGCTTCTTCTTGTACTGGGCTTTATAAGCCTTAATCTGCCTCTACATCCGGACTGCTGCACTCAGCACAGCCTTAACGTTATTCAACCTGCACTACTGTTTATACTGGCCCGGTCATATCCACTTTAATCCTGCATCTTAATTCTGCTTGTGCACATGTCACTTTATCGTTTTCAGTGTCATTATGTTTATCTCAGGGCCCTTATTATTATTTTTTTCTTTTATTTAGTGATTTAGTTATTTTAGTTATATGTTTAGATATACTGACAAGAGCCTTAGAATAGGGAGGAATTCAAGCATAAATATGAAAATTGCACTTACTGTAATATATTTGTACCATTTTACTATTACTTGTAAATATGCAGACAAAGTGAGTGCAATATTTACCAAACAGAGACTCAGAGCCTCTGGAGATCAAGCTCCAGCAGACTTCTCAGCACAGGCAGTGGCTTGGGCCCTGGAGGCTCCTTCCGCTTTTGTTGAGAGTCAGACGAAAGGAGATAAATGACCAGCAGCAACATCATCAACACTGAGCCAAGCAATATGCCTCGGCTACCAAGCTGTAAGACCAGCTCTTCCACCCAATCCATCACCAAAAGAAGTAGCCATCGCCCGGATGGGTTTGAATTATGAAAAAAATAATGCAGGCAGTATATGTAGTATTTGCACATACTCTGTCGACAATGGGGAGTGAGCAGAAGCTCCGAAAATATAGGATAGTAGCTCTCCAGGACTAGGGATGTAGATCACAGCAATATATAGAATAATATTATTAAAACATATATATCATTACAACTATGTAGCGTTTTATCATTGTTTCTGATGTTACGATATTGCATTCAAAAACAAACCAAAAATTTAAATGCTTAATCTGTGGACTTAATGTCATAAAGATATGAATGCCACTTTTAAATAGGTGTATATATCTGCAATCTTCACAATAAGAAATAATTAAAAATACAAAAACTGTACAAATAATGATGCGTACTGTGTATTATCATCATACAGGACCAGTTGAAGTCAGGACTGAAGTTGAGAACTCTACCATGTGTGTGTTATTGTAACTTTTTTGACAAAAACTAAACACCATAAAGCATTACCGTTTGCACCCACTTGCAATACATAAACTTAAAACACTTATGTTTTTGCGTGGATACATATCCAGACTTGTGAACCTAATTTGCACCCTCAGTTTCTGTGTAAAAGTAATTTCTGTGTAAGAGTGTGTGTGTGTGTGTGTGTGTGTGTGTGTGTGTGTGTGTGTATGTGGCCCATTTTAACTAAGTGGTTAAACAAAAATGAACCAGTAACTAAAAGTACTAATGTTTACTTAATTACTTAAATTACTGAAGTTTATTTTTTAATTTTCCTTTTTTCATTAGTTACCCTTTGAACAGAAGGTCACTGCTTTCAAACCTACTTCCATACATGCTGTCTGAGATGATATTTAAATGGTGTAGTCCACAGACTGTATGGTATTAAATGGAACAATAAGCAACAATAAACAGTAACACCTCTTCAGTCCTTAATAAACAGGCTGTATATGTTTGAGCTGTATATGTGTCATTGACATGACATGCATTTCTTTGTGTCCAAGTCCTTTATTGCCCTGAAAATTATTTGATACATACATGACATATCAAATTGATTCAACAATGTCATTTTTTTTCTTTTTGCCCTCAAAAGATTAAAATGTCAGGTGATGCTTATTATATAAACTAATCAAAAAAAGTAATTTACCTATATACAGCTCTGGAAATATTTAAGAGCCCACCTGTAAATGATCAGTTCCTCTAGTTGTACAGTTTCTGGGTTTGTGTTGGACCAAAATTAGCAGTTCTGTTTGATTCTATACCCTACTGGAAACACGTCTCCCAAATTCCAGATCAAATATTGTATTTAGATCTGTTTATTTAGAAAATCACTAATGACCCTCCAGAAGCCTGTTTTTAGAACCATGCTCGCTGTGCATTTCACCCCAGCCACCGCTCGCCAGTCTCTCTGTAGGTCACTTGAGGTCATCTTACGGTGGTTAAGGGACATTGGAATGAGGTGGCGCTCATCACGGTCAGTAGAGAGGGGTTTTGGCCCTCTGCCGGTCTGTAGCTGTGTTGTCCTGTGTGTTTGCTGCTTGACCTTGTTCTTAAGAACCAGACCCTCACTAAGAACCTGCTGTGCATGTGGAGATGCTGCTTTAAGGAGAAACTGGAGTGGTCTCTTATTTCCAGAGCTGTATGTATGAACTCTAAAGTCATGTACATTGCTTGGTTCGATTGTCTTGAACTCTGACCTGCTTCTGTTTCAGTACACCAGGTGGCAATGTGCACCTCTTACTCACTAGACCAAGCGTTCCACACAACAGTTAGGCAGTTAGGAAAGTTAATAATTTAAGAGTCCCTTATAGATGGGTTACAGATGTTTAAATTGTCAGCAGATTCCTGTCTGTGCTGAGTCGATAATAAACACTACTAGGGTAAAGGTTAGGAGTAGGTCTCGGTTTGTAAAGATGGTTGTTAAGTTGCTTTGAGTTGAGATTAAGTTTATGGTTAGGTTTAGAATTGGGTTTAATAGAATCTGTGGTATATAACTTCATGTTATATGTTAGATGTGTAATGATCAGTGAGAGATGGTTATAATCAGTCATGAGAGCTGCTGGACTGTTGAACATGTCTCATCTGCTGAAGTAGTGCTGCATCCCAAACCACACCTTTCTATACTTCACCTACAACACTCACGGCTTCTGATGGCATATGCGCAATTTGCATACTATTTATCGTGCTAGTACTATTTTTGGGATGTGGAAAAAGTAGTGCGGCAGGAAATTTTAGCTGTTTAGATTACAGCTTGTTGTCACTACGCAGTAAATCAAATACATATACATGAATGTACCTGTTGTAGGTGATAGAAATAGGGGATAGAAACTTTTGGCAGTAAATGTAACAAGCAAAATAATTTTCATTTTCATTGGAATTCTCCTTGGAGTATGTGTTTACCTTTAGCCATGTGTGGTAGATTGTATCAGACCAAAATGTATCTGAAGCTCCAGTAGGGCTTTACACACAGCGATTTTATGGCACAAATGTCAAATTAGTAGTAGGCAATAGAGAAAGATACAGTATTATAAATTTAATTTGTGTGTTACAGTGTAATGCTCCATCATTCACTATCTGTTCTATTTTTTGATGTTTACAGATGTCAAAAAAATATGGATCAGTATTCACTGTGTATTTTGGTCCAAAGAAAGCGGTTGTTTTGGCTGGATATCAAACCGTCAAGCAAGCCCTGGTGAATCACTCAGAGGAATTTGGAGACAGAGACATCAGTCCTATATTCTATGACTTCAATGAAGGATATGGTAGAGTATGGTTGCTCTAGTGTTGATATTTCTGCTGGTGGACTTTAAATTTTTCACCGCCTCAGTATCTCCATCTTGAGGTCTATCTGTTTATCACTAGAAAGCATGAAAACCCAAAGGAAGACAATAATAATAACCTAACACAGAAACATTCCTACTGCAATAATTCATTTTTGAAAATGAACAGTGATTTTTGAGCAGCTGTCACGTTCCTCGTGCCCTGTCTGTTTCTGTGTTTGGTTTCCTGCATGTCTGTGCCATGTGCCTTTGTTTTTCCTGCCATGTGTGTTTGCTGTTGTTTTGGTCTGGGTCTCCTCCCCTGTCCTGCCTCATTGTCACCTGTGTGTAGTTTGTAGCCCCGCCCTCTCGTTAGCCCTAGGTGTTTCTCGTCAGTTCCCTGTATATATATATATCCCTGATTGTTTGTGAGGGCGATGTTTATTTAGTCTTTTGTGGTTTTTCTGTTTATTTATTGTCACTTTGTATTTGTTTTGTTTAGCTTTTTGGATCTTTTGTGTTCTTTCTTTGTTTTCCTGCCTTTTTTATTGCTCTCTTCCGTGTTTTCAATGAAACCATGAACTTGCACCTTGCACTTTGCATCCTGTCCCTTCACCTCTCTCCACATTACAGCAGCACAATAGGCCTACTGGAATATTATGACATAAAATATAACCAGGTTAGGGTCATTTAAGATTATGTCAGATATCAGGTGGAATGGTGCCAAGTTAAAGGTGCAGTTTGTGAGAAGTCTACTTTTAAAACATTCTAAAATGAACTAAAAAACTTCATCAGAATGTGAAGGAATAACGGTGTGTCAAAGACATCTATGTATTGTGTTGCAGAGATGAAGAAGTAGCGCTGCTCCAGCAGCTTTTTCTAAACTCTCGGGATCATGCTGAAGGTCCTGCTGGCAATTCAAGGATCATTCAAGGACAGCTAGCCAATGAAAGAAACAGTAAACGCAAAGATGGCTGAAGCTCCTGGCAAGCCATGCTGATCGTTACTGTAAAATCACCAGCTACAGCACTCACAGCACAGCTTCAGCGCCAGCGTCTTAGCAAGGGGCTAGGAGGTAAATGGCGCAGTGCACAGGTTAACCTGTGCTTTACGAGGTGGTCTAACTTGGTATGAAGGGCATACATTGCAGCACTAGTAAGGGTGCAGCTGCCCTGGGAATACAGGCCGTCACTGCTTTGTAAGTAGGTCTTTTTTTCAAAGAGAAGAAATGTTTGTGTTGGGCTGTTTTAGGTTCATTCATTTAAGAACTTCCACGTTGAAGAGCCTGAAAATGCATGGGTTTTCCAGAGTAGAGCAGAAGGCTGTGTTGTTACCTCTAAGTGCTGAAGAGGCTGAATCTTTTTGTCATGTTTTGTTGTTTCTTTTTCTTGCTTCCGCACCGACGGGTAGAATCAGGAGACTGAAGGCTGGAGATGTTGGAGTAGTTTATTTCAAGGCAATCGCAGCAGTGCACTCACAGCTCTAGTCCAAAAACAAGTTTCTGTCACAGGGTTTTATACACCGTTTCACCACCCCCTTAATGTACAAAGAGGATGTGTCCCCATCTGGTTTTACCAGACAGTCAGCTCTCCTCCAAATGGTGTTTGACTTATAACCTGTAGAATCCTGATGGCAACATTCTCCCAGGGACTCCGTCCTGTCGTAAATGTATAAAGCTCTGTTCTGGTAATGCAGCTGTTCCCCACATGGTAAACTTATACACACTTGTATACATACACACTTATACAAAAACGCTGATATCCAACAACTCGTTCCATCAAATTAAAAACAAAGCTGCTGTATTAACCGTTCTGAGACCTCTGACGATTACAGCAGTTAGCAGTTTTTTTTCAGGTCTTGTTCTAACTGTGGTGATGATATGGTGCCCTCTATTGTTTGCAGAATGGATTTGACAGTTTACATCATCTTATGAATTGCACCTTTAAGCTAAATGTTCCTGTAATAGATACAGTTTTTATTTCCAAATAACTTGTAACTCTATAAAATGTAAATAAAAATGGTATGCAATGATGTGCAAATCATGTATACCCTATATTTAATTTTTAAAAGTGCAAAAACAACATATTAAACTGAGAACTTTATTGATATATCCATGTTGAATTTAATGCCACCGACCAAAAAGTGAAAGTGCTAGCACTGGCTCACTACAGAACACTGTTTCCCCCTTAGTAAGGGCCCGAACAGCCCAACTCTGGTCTATATATAATAAAGAAGTAGACTAGTCCTATACTGTTGCAATTCCATATCAGTGTAATGGGTTTTGTGAAGCTAATACAATTCCATGTGATTCACAGTAGAATAATATTAGGATGCAGATGAAATGAATGTTCAACTACAGAATTTTGATCAACTACAGGAATTCTGTTTTCCAATGGGGAGAACTGGAAAGAGATGAGGCGCTTTTCTCTTGCCACTCTTCGAGACTTTGGGATGGGAAAAAGAGGCGTTGAAGTGAAAGTCATAGAAGAAACGCGTTACTTGAGAGAAGTGTTTGAGCAGTTTAAAGGTAACATCATATCACACTGAATAAACAGAACGCATTTCAGTAAGACAATCTGACCATCACGTCTATAATGAACTTGTTGGGCACCTCATACCAAAACCATGGGGCATTAATACACACTATTATCCCTCCATTAACAAACGTTGCTGTTGGAACGATGCGTTCCTGTAGGTAGCGTTCTCCTGGCATCTGCCAAACTTAGTTTGTCCATCAGACTGTCAGAAAGTGAAGTGAAATCACTCCAAAGAACATTTAGCTCCAGAGTCCAATGGTGGCATGCTTTACACCACTCCAGCTGTCACCTGGCATTGAGCATAGGGACCCTAGGCTTGTTTGGAGCTACTTGCCAATAGAAACGCATTTTATGAAGCTCCTCACTCATAACTCTTGTGCTGATGTTGCTTCCGGTAACTGCAGATTGCATTACACACTATGTGCATCAGCACTTGGAAAACCCATTCAGTGAATTCGCATGGCGTACAACGAGAAACAGTCCATTAAATCTAGTTTCATCATAAATAGGTTCTCTATAAAGGGCACTGCCGTCATTATGCATTTTTCATTTTCACTAGCATGCATCCCACCTATACTACCGTTTCTATAAACTATATACTTAGGCTAATATTTCCAGAGAATGTCTAGGGACGTATGCATGTTAAGGATATAAAAGACATGTGAGTCTTTGGAATTATAACTGGAATTTGCTTGCTGTCTTCCAGGCAAACCGTTTGATACCACACAGCCAGTGAATTATGCCATTTCAAATATCATCTCAGCCATTGTGTTTGGAAGCAGGTTTGAATACAGTGATCCTCTGTTCCAAGAGTTGGTTAACCGGGCGAACAACGATATCAAGCTTACTGGCTCAGCTTCTATACAGGTACACTTCCGCATCTCAGTAGTAACCTCTCAACTGTACTGATTTCCAATATGCACTGATTTTCACATCTCTACTATGATCTTGATACAGAAAACTAATGCACAAATCTTTTAACAAATTGATATTAACACATGTACCTGAATGTACCTCTAGTTGTACAACATGTTTCCCTGGCTTCGTCTCTTCGGCCTCAAGAACTGGAAACTCCTCATGAAAAGCCTTGAGCAAGATCTTAAGCAGGTTAAAGGACTTGTGACTGATTTGCAAGAGACACTGAACCCTCAGGACTGCAGAGGCCTGGTTGATTGTTTTCTTGTACGGAAACAGAATGCAGAGGTACAGTCATTTATTTCTGCTGTCTGTGTAGTACTGCTGCACATCAATTTTGTGTTTTGGTTAAAAAAAAAAAAGTGAAAAATGAACTGATGATTGATAATTATGGTGTAGACGTTATCCTGAGATGAGCATTGTGAGCCTCAGATCTAAAGGAGGAGCTCTAAGCACTGGAAAGATTGTACAAATTAAATTAATAAACTGCAGAAATTCAAAATAATAGAATAGCCAAATCCAGTTGCAACATTTTGTAATTTCTCACTGATCTTTTACTGGTTACCTGCTGATCCTTGTTGGTTTGTTACTCAGATAAGTGGAGAAAAGAACACTCTGTTCCATGAAAAGAATCTCATTTTCACCATTACCAATCTGTTTGCTGCTGGTACTGACACAACTGCCACAACCCTGCGCTGGGGCCTTCTGCTAATGGCCAAGTACCCACATGTGCAAGGTAAGAACGCAAAAAGTTAAATCATGTATACAAATTCAAAGTAGGGTTGTTACAGCACGTAGCATTAGACTGACTACTGAATGCAGGTTGAAATCCATTCCCGTCCGTTCCTGTGTACCAGTTATAGTTTCCATAGAACAACTTGAATAACAGCTGCGCACTGACTGCATTTTACTTTTGCTTAGGATACGTTTTAGCTCATAATTAAAATGTCATATCATTAAGCTGAGAGATCTCATTGATAAATCGTTCTCCCGCTGGCCAGCCACTTTATTAAGTATGCATCCGTGTGTATACTCTCACTGTGTCCGTTCTACTTCCTATGTAAGAGCTCTTTGTAATTCTACATTTGCAGATTGTAGTCTATCTGCTCCTCTGCGTTCTTTGTTAGCCCCCTTTTACCCTGTTCATTAATGTTCCGGACCACCACAGAGCAGGTGTGATTTGGGTGTAGGATCAACACTACAGTGACACTGACGCGGTTGTAGTGTCTTAGTTTGTACTGGACTTCGTTTGTATGAGTATGAGTGGATCACACACAGTAATTCCCCAAAGTTAACCTCATTAGAACCACCTCCTGAAGCAACACAATGGTGTGCAGATATCTCACAAAAACATAAAACACTATAATGATATTATAATAATTTAACTCCTCATTTTGCCTTCGACTCCAGACTGGGTCCAGGAAGAGATTGACAGGGTGATTGGAGGTCGTCAGCCAGTGGTGGAGGACAGGAAGAACTTGCCTTACACTGATGCAGTGATCCATGAAATCCAGAGACTGGCCAACATAGTGCCCATGAGTCTCCCTCACACCACTACATGTGATGTCCACTTTCAGGGCTTCTTCATTAAGAAGGTCAGTCTATGAATAAATACAGTCAATAACAGGGTACCCTGTTTTAAAGCCTCTTAGGCCAGAACTGCACTGGACATTAACATGCATCTTTGGTGATTCAATTGGACGGCACTATGTATGAGTGTGAAAGAACAATGGAGGAACACCTGCAATCAACTGCTCAGCCACAGCAGGCGTAAAAGAAGCTCTGGATGTTCTTTTGTTATTTGCTGTTTTGATGGACTGTCAGTTGCGTGGGCATCCATTTGTAATCTTTGTCTGACCCCAAAAGCAGCCAGAGACACATGTAGTCAAAGTGTGTGGTACCGTTCCTCCAGAATATGAGATCTGACCACAAAATGTTATTCAAGATGCCTTAGAAACACATGAAAATGGCAGGTACAAAGGGCTGCATGTTTTGCTGTACACTTATGATTGGATACAGGTAATAGAGGTGCAATACAGGTGTCAATACCATGTATGAACAGGGCCAATAATAAGCCTTAAATCTGATGAGTATAAGGACATGACAAGGCTACCATGTGGATCGAATGCGTTATACACACTGAAAGGTGACAAGCTCTACTTTGCTGCAGGGCACTTGTGTGTTCCCACTACTGACATCTGTGCTAAGGGATGAGAATGAGTGGGAGACCCCCAACACCTTCAACCCAGCACACTTCCTTGATGGGGAGGGACGGTTTGTTAAGAGAGATGCCTTCATGCCCTTTTCTGCAGGTATTTCTGCAGGTTATTTGATGATGTCTCATGTTACCCCGACATGATATTGTATTGTAACTCTATGCTCTGCATCTCTGCTCTCAGGGCGCAGGGTGTGTCTGGGAGAAAGCCTGGCCAGGATGGAGCTCTTCCTTTTCTTCACCTCCTTCCTGCAACACTTTCGCTTCACTCCTCCACCAGGCGTGTCTGAGGATCAGCTGGACCTCACACCAGCTGTGGG
>CM067477.1:725839-743708 GCA_034552555.1 Semaprochilodus insignis
AAACAATTTATTTACTTAATTTCATTTTCAGTTTTCTTTATTAATGCTTTCGTTTGTACTACAGTATGTGCTTTTGTTAAAGATTTTTATTTCCATGTGTTTACTTCATAATACTGCTCCTGACCGTTATAATGCCCCAATAGATTACAACATAACTTCTTTATTAAACGTATAAGAATTACATACCTGGGTGACCCCTATAAATTAAGTTTCTTATAACCCTCGATGTCCAGGTTCAGCAGACAAATTATCCCACAGCTGAAAAAACACACAGTTAAAGTGAATAATGGTTCCTGACTGTGCTCCTGGGTCTGTTGTGTTCAAATTGAAATGACAATGGAGCATAGTTACATAGTACGTCAGTATTACTGTATTAAGCGTCTTACTTTTGCTGAGATCATTTTACAGTGACATCAAATGTACTGACCTGACGCTGTGATGCAGAAAATGGTGAATGAAATCATTCAAGTGAACATTTCAGTCTGTGTAGTCCAGATTGAGAGTTCCTTCTAGTGGTCATTTAGTGACTTACACAACCAGTGAAACATGACGCTCTAAGCAGCCACAAGACAGTATCTTCAGTAACGCGTTGTGTTTCACTGTTCCTGATCATCATTATCTCCTAATAAATGACAGTCCAACTTCTTTATTAAACATATAAGAATTACATACTGTCACGCCTCTGGGTCTCCCTGACACCGCCGATCTCCCTGACTCCATTCCCCAGAGTGCACTACCTGATGATGTAATACCCACATGTCCCCGCGACTGGTCTAGGTCATCCGAGTTTTAATTAGAGTCACCTGTCATCATTTACACACACCTGTATTTAAACCCCTCTCTCACACACGCACGCACGCACACACCCACACAGATCATTTCCACTCAGCATCTTCTTTGATTCTGGGTTTTTCTCCGCACTTCAAAGCTGACGTTACTGCGTTCAATCGGTATTAATTGACCGCTGTTCTCCGCGCTTCCACGTTGACGTTACTGCGTTCATCCATAGTAATTCCGCACTTCAAAGCCTACGTTACTGCGTTCGTTAGGTATTAATTCACCGCTGTTCTCCGCGCTTTCAAGGTGACGTTACTTCGTTCGATCGGTATTAACTGACCACTCTTCTCCGAATTTCAAAGCTGACTTTACTGCGTTTGATCGGTATTTTTTCACCGCTGTTCTCCACACTTCACAAATAATGTTCCTGCGTACCATCTGAATTAATTCACCGCTGTTCTCTCGCTTCAAAGGTGACGTGACTGCGTTCGATCCATATTAATTCCGCACTTCACACCTAACGTTCCTGCGTTCGATCGGTATTAATTCACCGCTGTCCTAAGCGATTCAAATGTGACGTTACTGCGTTCCATCGGAATTTATTCACCGCTGTTCACCGCACTTCACACCTAACGTTCTTGCGTTCGATCGGGTTTAATTCACCTTTGTTCTCCGCGCTTCAAAGGTTAGTTAATGCGTTCCATCGCTATTAATTCACGGCTGTTCTCCACTCTTCAACGTTGACGTTACTGCTTTTGATCAGTATTAATGCCGCACTTCAACGCTAACCTTACTGCGTTCGATCAATATTAATTCACCGCTGTTCTCCAAGCTTCAGAGGTGACGTTACTGCATTCGATCCATATTAATTCCGCACTTCTAAGCTAACGTTACTGCGTTCGATCGTATTAATTCACCGCTGTTCTCCGCGGTTCAAAGGTGACCTTACTGCGTTAGATCGGTTAAAATTCCGCACTTCCCTGGTGACGTTACTGCGAACGATCGTTATTAATTTACCGCTGTTCTCCGCGCGTCAACGGTGACGTTACTTTTCGATCGGTATTAATGCCGCACTTCAACGCTAACCTTACTGCGATCGATCGGTATTAATTCACCGTTGTACTCCGCGCATCAAAGGTGACGTTAATGCGTTCGATCGGTATTGATTCACTGCTGTTCTCGCACTTCACAGGTGCCGTTACTGCGTTCGATCAATATTAAGTCACCGCTGTTCTCCGCGCTTCAAAGGTGACGTTACTGCGTTCATCCATATTAATTACCCACTTCAAAGCTAACGTTACTGTGATCGATTGGTATTAAGTCACCGCTGTTCTCCGCGCACCAAAGTGACGTTTCTGCGCTTGATCCTTATTGATTCACTGCTGTTCTCCGCGCTTCAAAGGTGACGTTACTGCGTTCGACCGGTATTAATGCCGCACATCAAAGCTGACGTTACTGTGGTCGATCAGTATTAATTCACCGCTGTTCTCCGCGCTTCAAAGATGACGTTCCTGAGTTTGATCGTTATTAATTCACCCCTCTTCTACGAATTTCAAAGGTGACGTTACTGCGTTCCATCGGTATTTATTCACCGCTGTTCACCGCACTTCACACCTAACGTTCCTGCGTTCGATCGGTTTAATTCACCGTTGTTGTCTGAGCTTCAAAGGTTAGTTAATGCGTTCGATCGCTGTTAATTCACCGTTGTTCTCCGCGCTTCAGAAGTGACGTTACTTCGTTCATCGGTATTAATTCACCGCCCATTAAAGGTGACGTTACTTCGTTTGTTCGGTATTAATTGATCGCTGTTCTTCGCACTTCAACGCCTACGTTACTGCGTTCGTTAGGTATTAATTGACCGCTGTTCTCCGCGCTTTCAAGGTGACATTATTTCGTTCATCGGTTTTAATTCCGCACTTCACAGCTGACGTTACTGTGTTCGATCGGTATTAAGTCACCGCTGGTCTCCGCGCTTGAAAGGTGTCTCTGGGTCACTCTGGGTGGAGTGTAATGTGCATTGTAATGTTCAGCTGATCATGAGTGTGATGGCACGTGGGAAGAAGCTTCTCTGTAGCCTGGTTGTCTTGATCCTCATTTGGCTAAAGCGCCAGCCTGAGGGAAGACGCTGGAACAGGTGATGGCCAGGGAGTGATGGATAATAAAAATAAAGTTTTTATTGGTTTATAAAACATATTTCAATTGCATTGGACATGTACAACATATGTCTTAACAGTTAGAGTTCCCTTTAAAGCAGTCATTGCAAACTGTGGTTCTGGGAGGCGGTGTGTTCAGTCAGGTGTATTTGAGTAGGAAAACCATCAATCTGTGTCACACACACTGCAGACAGGCATGATGTTCGTTCTGGAGAGCAGCAGCTTTCTTCTTGCAGTGCTGCTACACACACTGTTGTTGTTCAGTGTTTTAATAATGGTGAACTAATGAACATTAACATTAGCTGATGTGACGAAGGCCGTTATTTGCTTAGAAGTTGCCCTGGGTTCCTTTGTGACCTCGCAGACCATAGAATACCTTGCTCTTTGTTGGTCCACCGTGCCTGAAGACAGGCAACAGTGGTGTTGAGTTACCTCCTTTTGTACACAACCTGTCTGACCGTGTCCAAACTCTCAACAGATTTTCATTTAATCTTTTCCAGCCTGATGAGCATCAACAGCTCTTCATCTTCGGATTATTGTTTGGGAGTGTACAGCACTTAGACATCCAATCTTAACATCCAATTTTTTCCTCATATGTTCTTAAATGTTCCACTATTTTCAAAGCAGAGTGAAAATCAGCTTAGTGAAGTTTAAGTCTCATTTACCTGAAATATAAAACATCAAATATAGAACCCTTGTATGTTTTATTCTTAACAAGAGAAACCATAAACAATGTATCAAAGAGATGAACAAACTTGTGGAATGGTTCCAAGAGACGGTGAATTCTGAGGAGTGCAAAGACCAGCTTATTTGCTTTCTTTGTATTTAAACAACATGCAGTAGGTCTTTTTTGTGCTGTTCTATTATACTCCCTGTTAACTGACAGATCATTTTCAGGCTTTTCCTAAAATGCTGCAGGTTTGAAAGAAACTCTGCCTCAGTATTTAGTATTTAGTTGACATATTACACCCACATTTTCCACTACTTTACTACTTATTGAATTTCAGTTGTAGGAGTTGCACAGCAGCAGATAGGTACAACGCTTTCTGCTTAAAAACATCTTTATGTAATAACCTAGATAATTATTCAAATTAACAAAGTGGTTCAGCCCGCATGGCCAGAGTGTCTCTTTTACTATAGATTGAAATGCCTTTATGTCACAGAGTGAAGAGAAGGCAACAGAGCCCCAGTAGTGTCACTGTATGTCAGAATCAATCAAGTAGTTAATTCCAATCCCGGAGGACCGGAGATTAGCACTATTTGGTGACTTATTTGCTCCAACTCTAACATGGTCCAAACCTGGTAAGCTTATACAAGGTGCGCAGGTAAAGGAGCTAACACAGCACATTTCCAATGTTTTGACTGCCTCATGGTTCATTCATTTTTTCAGTTTGAACATTTTACAATATACTATTTTACTTCTGGATTCCCTTTTGGGTGGGTCTTAGAAGGTTTATTGGTCAGCTAATGTTGGAGTGACAGGTACTCTTTATTTATCACACCCACTGCACGTACTGCAGAACATTCCCCAGCATGACCGACTGCACTGACGCGCTTCAAAGTTTAAGCAGTGTTTCATTTCAACTAGAAGTGTAATACATGTTTGAGTCCTGTCATCCTACATTAAACAATACAGTGCAGTGAAAAAGTATTTGTCCCCTCCTGATTTCTAATTTGCCACCCTTAATTATTTCAGATTCATGGTGGGGATCAATCACATTAGCCGCCCCTGGCTAAATTTTTTACATAGATTTTAAAGAAACCGGTTTACATTTCCATCAAATTACAGCCCTGGAGCTCAGCTTTGCTGACTGCTGAGAGGAACCAAAACTCTATTCCAGTTAACTCCAGTCCAGTTTAACCTCGGAGCTGGTTGAGTGCAAGTCAGCATGTGCACGAATGGAAAATCAGTAGTATTGCCTAACCCTAGTCAGGACCACCACAGAGCAGGTATATCTGGGTGGTGGATCATTCTCAGTACTGCAATTTGCCTCATTTTTATAACTGCAGTAGTTTGAAGCTTGTTCAGGACGTCACAAAGTACTGAATTTCTTTCAATATTAAATAAAAAGGGATACGAGAATGAAATGAGTATTAGATAAGACTATATAAATAAGAACAATATTCAGACACAAAAATATTTCATCTTTCTCTGCTACTCTTTTAGTAAGTAGCACTTTTTCTACTAGCTCTGTTTATTGTCATAGCTCCACCCCTCTGCACTCTCCTCCTCCATCTTTACTGCCAGCAAGTTGTTTGGAAGCACTGTAGGTCTTGCAGTCAAGCTAGTTTTTTCTTTTTCTCTTAATTTTCACATATTTCATACCCATCTGGGCGAAGGCTACTTCTTTTGGTGATGGATTTGGTGGAGGAGCTTGTCTTACAGCTTGGTAGCCGAGGCATATTGCTTGGCTCAGTGTTGATGATGATGCTGGTCGTTTATCTCCTTTCATCTGGTTCTCAACAAAAGTGGAAGGAGCCTCCAGGGCCCAAGCCACTGCCCATCCTGGGAAATCTGCTGGAGCTTGATCTCCAGAGGCTCTATGTGAGTCTCTGTTTGGTATGTATTGCTCTCACTTTGTCTGCTTATTTACAAGTAATAGTAAAATGGTAGCAATATATGAAAATACATTAATGTATCATATTTATTATTCATACATTATTTATCCCTATTCTAATACAGCATATGAATACTGAATCAGCGTTAAAGGGATGTTTTAGTACTGCTGTGGTGGTTTGGTGTCGATATGTCTCTCTCTGACTTTTGATCATGAACTGATGTGTGGTTGGACGTCTTTAAAGTGCAGTACATCGCTACTGATCCTCTACCAGTGATGTGACTGTCTGGTTATTTAAATTCATGACATTTAGCAGATGCTCTTATCCAGAGTGGCTTACAAAAGCGCTTAGTGTTCAGTCAGAGAATATTTTACAGGCTAGTACAAACCGAGTCATAATTCCCCTTCAGCTCGGACACTGCCTGAACGAGGGCCAGTGCTGGCACCAAGGAGGAGGATGCATAGTTAAATACAGCATAAGGGGAGTACCTAGCTATACCTAGCCAGTGGTCATATCTGCATTCTGGATCATTTGTGAGGGCGTGATGGTCTGGAGAGGAGCGAGTTGCAGCAGTCAAGCTTTGAAATGACGAGAGATTGGACCAGCAACTGGGTGGCCTCTTGAGAGAGGAAGGGAAAATCCGCCGGATGTTGTAGAAGAGAAATCTGTGTGATTGAGTCAGGTTCAGAATAAGCTTATCTACGTAAGAATAAGTTTATCTACAAAAGCTTATTGTAAACAAGTTTGTGAACAAGTTGGCTGCATAAAACCAGTTTCTACATTTCTTCACATCTGCAGCTGAGTTGGGCTCTCTACTAGAATAACATCTTTCAGCAACAGATTCATACAGCTCCGCTGTAGCAGAGAAAGGTACAGGAGATCGTTTGTACCAACAGCGATCACACTGTACAACACCTTCCTCACTGTGCCGGGACATTGTTGGACACTAACTGAGCCTCAGCTGGACATTACATATTACACTCAGATCACTGTGCACTGCCACTTTTGTCTATGCCTGTAAGATAGCACATCTATTTATAATACCTTCTGTACTTTGTTTACAGTGTATAGCTACCCGTTACTGTCATCGGGCTTTCTGATTGGACGGTTTTAGATGGCTTGTGAATGTGGAAATACACAGCTGCACTGTTCTCCTGCATCATATTTATGCTCTATGCTTTTATTATGTACATACACTCTCCATGGTAATTATACTTTCAAGGCATTATACGTTACATCATCACTATATTTTCACTGCATACCATCAGACTTTCATAACAGTTGTACTTCCATCCCACTCATAGTGGTGTTTATTATTATTATTATTATTATTATTATTATTATTATTGAGTACTTCTTTTTTCTTTTCTTTATTTATGTACATTCTATTATTGTATTATTGTTCTTTACTGTACTTGGGTTGCTGCAATAAGTGACTTTCCCTCTGGGATTAATAAAGTGATCTATCTATCTATCTTTAAAAAAGATGTGTCATGTGCAGGAGTGTCATATTTATTTTGGCATGGCACAAACATTTTACTATGCATCTTGTATAGCCTTATGTATTGGGACTATAGTATCTCTTCAGTATCCTCAGGAGATGTAGCAGTGTGTAACAGTGACTAACCCTCCTCCAAGTGATCTATTTATGGTATTGCATGGACACTGAATTAAGACTAAATTAATATTAAGAAGCTGTTTTAATTGTATCCTCTGTACCCAAGTGAACTCTGCTTGTTGCTCTCACCCTAAACCTCGGAATTTCCTGTCTGAGAAAGTACAGAAAACTGTTCTCTGGAACAAACTGGCCATAAGTCATGCTCGCCTATGTTCAGCAGCCTTCAGAGCAATAGGCCATGGTGCACAGGTGGGTAGGGGTTAAGGTAACTTTCTGGCAGGCCTCACAGACCAACTTTGGCCCAAGGACACACACTGGGCAGCCTAGGAATAGACATGAAACGATAATAAAGCCTTTAGCTTTGTGAGGATGGATATTTAATGGAAATTTAAATGAGAAGTTAAGAAGGTAAGAAGGCAACTTTGATCTCGTTCCACCTTCCATCTGTGAATGCAAACGCACCAGACAGTTCTAGAAGAGTCAGTTTTCACATGAGCTTTGGATTCGGCATTTCAGCCTAAATGTAAATCAACCTTCAAAAAGCTATACACCATGATCAGACATCTGTAGGGCCAAGCGCCCGCCTGCCGCCCACATCGCCTGAGAATCGGCACTGCTTTATACAAGCTATCCCCTTGGGCAGAAAGTAGGGCCGTGAGGAAAGCTTTGGGCATATGCATAACATCGTATATACACCAAGAAATAAGATCAGGCGTGTGAGCAGTTCAGGGAATTTTATTTATTTATTTATTTTTTGCACATTTTCAAAATTCACAAAATGTTGGTGGATAGAAAACCTGCTAGTGCATCATGTCATTGTCAACTTTGCCTGCACAAACTTGAACCAAGACTCAAACCATTAAAAGCCTGGGAAATGTGCAATGAGCGGCAGTCAAGTTTTTAAACTAAGCTTTAGTACTCTTTATAATTTCACGCTCCACCTGGAATGGTGCCACATTTCAGCGCTTCCCTCCTAGTGCCTATAACTGCTGCACCATTTAAAGAGGAAGGGAGAATTAAAATAAGACACTCACAAATAAAAAGATGCACTCATGCCTTTTAGCTCAAAAACAGTTTTGGGTAGAGAAACATGATAAATCCACTAAATTAAAGAAAGCTGATGTTTGAAACACCAACACCGTCACACCTTCACTACGAAGCAGCGTCTGCTCAACACAGACATAACTGCCAAGATGACATAACTACTTAGCAAAGTTAAAACAGACAGCTGGCATGTACAAACCCAGGGAACACAGAAAGTCTAAAAACCTCGGAACCTAATGCCTGAAAGCCAATGGCTAATTACTGCCACAGTGGACATGAACAATACCTGTTCAGGTCCTACCTGCAATGTACTGAAGTGATGTCAGCCATTTGCCTTGACAGCAACAGTGATTTTTGTCTTTGAATGGTCAGAAAACAAGGATGAATCTACAGTCTCACTTTTAAACATTCACACTTTCATCTTTCATCTAGTTTTATTTCCCGAGCTCGGAATTCAAACACTGGTGTGCAGATAAAGACCTGAAATCTGCACAGATAGGAGCGGTCGCAGTGTAGTGACTGGAGGTCTGATAAAAGGCAGACTGTGGCAGGAAGCATTTGACTGACCACAATACAGTGTCCACTGTCTTAACCAGTTCGGCTAATTAAAATATTCTTTCTTCATTCTATTCAATAAGCATGAGGTCAATCTGGGTAGGCCCAGGTCGTGAAGGAGGAATACATAAATAATAATAATAATAAAAAATAACAGCCAATCGGGGCCCTGAATTTCCCGGGGCCCCTTGGGCTTCAGCACAGACAAGCCCATGCATTAAGCCGTCCCTGCCAATACAAAACCTAAAATTAAACAGAATTATTAAATAAGTCTTGAACTGGAATGTGAACTGACTGTCCATGGGTAATTACAGATGTATATTGAAACGTAATCTATTCGTAAATCGAGGTGTGGCCCCCTTTCCCCTTAGCATGGCTTTAAGTCACTGGCAGATGGTGCTCTGAATTCATTTACATGTTCAAGAACATGAAAAACTAAGTCCACTGTTTTGCATAAAGACTACATTGTGGAATTCACCAGGGATTCAAGGTACATAGCACGTTTGGGGTATAGAATGCTAAGGTGTATGTTCAGGGTGTCTGGTCAATTCCTTTACAATCAACATCACAAAAATATCTCCTGTAAAAACGGACACAGCATTTTTATGGCACTAATAACACACCGGTAGTCGGAGTGGGAAAAATGTTATACAACATTTGGGGCATTCTGTTTTCGCTGTTACGGTTGATTGCTGCATCCTGTTTAGGATTTAAGTTAAGTACTGTCTGTCTTGTCTTCTGTTGCTGTTTGCAGATGTCAAAACAATATGGCTCCGTATTCACTGTGTACTTTGGTCCAAAGAAAGTGGTCGTTTTGGCAGGATATCAAGCCGTCAAGCGAGCCCTGGTTAATCATGCAGAGGAATTTGGTGGCAGAGACATCAGTCCCATATTATATGATATCAACAAAGGATACGGTAAGAAAGTCAATCTCCTGTTCTTCATTCAGTGGTTTGATGCAGGGGTGTGTTGCCCACCCGGAGATATGCTTTGCTCACCCAGAGGATTCATCTGTCCATCCACTGAAAACTCCATTCTAGCTATTTTTGAGTGTTCCTATTTCCTGTGTTCCTATTGGCTTGGGTGTGGTTAGTCATAAGCCCCTGCAGATGTTCTATCAGACTGTGGTGTCCAGCTGTCTCTTTTATGCTGTGGTGTGCTGGGAGGAAGCATTAAGAAGAGAGACGAGATGAGACTGGACAAGCTGGTCAGACGAGCAAGGTCAGTTGTTGGTGTGGAGCTGGACTCCGTGGTGAAGGTGGCAGAGAGAAGGACACTGCACAAACTGCTCTCCATTATGGATGATGATGGGCACCCACTGCACACCATCATCACGGACGACAGGAGTAAGTTCAGTGGCAGGCTGCTGTCACAGGGCTGCTCTACAGACCGACTCAGGAGATCCTTTGTCCCGAGAGCCATCAGGCTCTTCAACTCCTCCCAGTGGGGCCGGAAGAGGGAAGAGGACAGATGAGGACTGAGTCTCATGTTAAATCAGAGGTTTATTAATCTGCACTATTACACTTTACTGTATATCCTGTACATCTGCACTCCTGGACACTCTAGACACTTTACTGAAATACCAGTATATGCACATGTTCATTATCTTTTTCAGTGTTGTCATTATCTGCTGATATCTGCGCCCCTTTCACGTTTATTATTATTATTGCACTGCCTTTTATCTCCAGTTTTTCACATTTTATCTACAGTTATATTTGTACTTTTGTAAATAGACTTTATTGTACATATGTCTCGCCATATTATAATAAGTGAGATATATTTATCTATAGTGTACTGGACTATTTATAGTTTAATAGTTTAATAGTTAATCATTATTGCTGATACATTACCTACCTATTTAGGTTAATTCTGTACCCTCCTTGTTTTCTTTTACTGTGCTTTATTGTGAAAACTGCTAGTGGCTGCTAAATTTCCTTCGGGATCAAAAAGTATCTATCTATTTATCTATCTATCTATCCTCCTATACATTAACACCAAAGCACAATACTTCTTTAGACATGTGGTACAGACATGGTAAAATGAACTGCTAAACCTGTTTATAGCTGCCTTCTGCAGGTTGAATACAACTTATTATTCTGGTTCATTCATTCTCTTCTAAGTTAGTAGTCTTGTACAGTTTCACAGTTGAGTTCACATTTTAAAATCTGCATGCTTCTGTTAAGTTACCTGTTCATTTGGTGGCCACTCTTTCAGTCATTAACCAGCTCCAGACTAGCTATAGCTGATTTGTTGCTAGTTGGTGCTTGCTGGGTTAGTTTTATTTAATTTGAATGGAAAGGTGGCTCATTTAAAAACAGACAGCACCAACCCTGGGGCACGCTAGCCTTCACTGTTGAGGCCAGCACATCTACCAACACCAGGCAAAGCATTAGTGCCTTGGTGCTGGGGTCAGTAACGGGGGCATCTCCATTCTTTACAAAATCCAGACACACCATCCTCCAGCTCTGCCATGTTTGCTCGCTGAACGTCCACAATCGCGGCTGTCAATCCATGTTGGCATGTCAGACAATTTTCCGTTTATCTCTTTCTGAGGTTTGTGTGGGTCTCCCAGAATCTTCATATCACTGGTGCATGCCTTCTTCTATCTACTGCCGCCAACAGCTATGGTAGTATCCGCATGACGGATATGGAGCGCAATACATCGATAAGACCATCCCACTTCCTGGAGCCCTACGATGCAACTCTTCCAGCTGGTTTACTTGGCTTTCGAACTCTTCTGTGAGGCATACTTCGCTTCAGATGCGTGGCCAAGCATGAAACCTGGACCATGTCTCATGGTGTCAAATCTACCCACCAAGATTCATTCCTGTAGGCTGATTCCTTCTGGGTGAAATTTGTTGACTGTATATAAATAACAGAGGGTTGGAATAACATATATTTTCATTAATAGGATGTAGGTTTACTGTATTTTCACACTTCACAATATTTTTTTTTTGTCATTTGATGTTTCCATTATTTGCATAATACTTCCATGAAAACATCTCCTTTGTCCCTTAAGCTGAAAGAAATATGTTCTACTACATGTTTACCATAAAAAACAATTCAGTGTTTCTATTTATGATTGACTACAGGAATTCTGTTTGCCAATGGGGAGAACTGGAAAGAGATGAGACACTTTGGCCACAGCACTCTTCGAGACTTTGGGATGGGAAAGAGAGGGAGTGAAGAGAAAATCATAGAAGAGACGCGTTACTTGATAGAAATGTTTAAAGAGTTTAAAGGTAAGATCAAGTCACAGAATGTAGAGCTGACCTTTTCTTGTGTTCAGAAATATTAAATTTTTCTGTGTATAAATCTAATATTTTATTCCGCACATCAAACATAATTCAGTGTCTGCTAAAGGCCTTGCTACTATGTAAATGTCAATCGCAGAAAACTTATGATTACACAGAATTTGTCTGTACATAAAACACACACACAAAATAAAGTCCTATGCAAAAGTCCAAGACCCCTCTTCATTTATATAATATCTAGTTAAATGATCATTATGTACAAAGTATTAATTTGTCCTTATTATAAATGTAACATTCATTTAACAGAAAATTACACTGAAGCCGCAGCAACTGAGTATTTGGTGTCCACACTTTTCCTGTTATTACAGCTTCCACTGTACTCAGGAGACGTGATTTCATTTTTTAAAGGAATCTGCAGGCAAAGATTCAGTCTAGAAGTAGTTTGGCTGCATTTGCTGCTTCTTATCAGTCTAATGAACAGGAGGATCTGTTTCTCAAGTTAGTTACATAAAACGGTTCTTTGAAGTGGGCCTGATTAAGAATGAATTTGTCTTAAACTGCCTGTGGTATGTGTTCACACTGTGATAGAGAAAATGTGAATGGATTTTTGATATGGTATATATACATGCTTATATATTAATTACATTAATTGCTGTCTGGTCCCTTACAGGAGAACCGTTTGATACAGCACAGCCTTTGAGTTACGCCGCCTCAAATATTATCTCATCCATTGTGTACGGCAGCAGGTTTGAATACAGTGATCCTCTGTTCCAAGACATGATTAAACGAGCCAATGTGATCATTCAGCTTACAGGATCAGCATCTGTACAGGTACCCTGCTCCATCCAAACACATGGGGTCACAAAAAAGTGTTACTAGTGCTAGATGGATGCTGCAGTCTTAATGACTTGAGGTCTGGTTATTCTAGAGCTAGACATATCAGTACAGAATTGACAGTTCAAAAGGTAATGTATACCTCATTGCATAGTCTGTACATAAACGTAGCATTAATATGGTAGAACAGGTAACTTATGTGTACCTAATAAACTGGACTATATCACAAACACAGGCAATTCTTTGCAACATTTGTGAAGTTTATATGGTATTTACGGTTTTGTGATATGCATGTTATGTTTGTCCTTGCTCCTGTAGCTGTACAACATCTTTCCCTGGATCCGCTTTTGCTTAAAAAACTGGAAACTCATCCGGAGAAACTGTGACCAAAACATAAAGGATATAAAGGACCTGGCGGATGGTCTTCAGGAGACACTGAACACTCAGGAATGTAGAGGCCTGGTCGATTGTTTTCTTGTGCGCAAACGGAATGCGGAGGTATGACTTTCCTGAGCTGTATATAGATAAAATAGAACAAGATTTTATCTTTGTGTAAAGTGTACATACAGTTCCTCCATGAATTATGAAGATCCCAAGATATGAAAAAAATACAACCGGAGATGTAATTAAATAAAATTAGGTAAGAATGCAATTTAACCTCTTAAAGAATTTAACTAGCATATCAAGGAAAACAAAGAATACCAGTGAGGGGTAACGTTATTACTACAAAGACAGATGTATGCTTACTTCATGGCAACCGTTTGGCAAAGGCCAGAAAGTTATAGTTTGATGAGTTTGGTGTGGAGGAACTCCAGTAACCTGCCAGAGCCCTGATCTCAATCCCACTGAACACCTCTGAGATCAATTGAAAGATTATTTTCAAGACAGTACAATTTGGTCAGATTTAGTCTTAATGGCTATCTTATATAAGACCCCAACGACTTTTTGTAGATTTGTATAACCTCCCTTTTTCTTTTCCTTCTCTGTCTGTTAAAGAGTAAGCAATTTAATGTTTAAATAAAGTTTAAATGAAATAAGTAAAAAAAAAAAAGCACTACAACACGAAATGAAGCTCCACTAGTTCATTCAGATTTGAAAACTGTGAGTCGATAGCTCAGTGCTGTGGCTCTGAAAGGATGTGTTGCTTCAGGAAGTGCTAACTGAGAAAAAGCAATAGGGAAAAAAGACAATTTGCACCAGACCACAGTAACTGGAATCCAGACCTCAGCTTCACTCAATATTTTGGGATTACTGGAACGCTTGCAACCAGCTTCTAAGACTAAAATCTCCCCACGGATTAATTTAAGAAACAAAAAACAAGTCCCTTAAAAAGAACAGACCAGTAATAAACAAAGAGGAAGTGAACGGATAAAGACGTAATAAAATCATTTAGGGTTGACACATAATGAAATGATGATATATTAATTTGTTAAGGCTTTTATGTCATTTCTGTTGGACTTTTTCCCAAAGCTGAAAATAGATACTTAAATACTGTCACGTCACATTTTCACAGGCGTGAAGGTGAGTGAAAAACTTAGGTGCGTAGTCCCTTACAGTACTTAAATACAAAAAATATACATTAGACAATAAATATATACAATACTAAGCACAAAATCTCTGTTTATCCTAATATACATTATAAATTATAAATTATATAACAGTAATATAAAGTAATATAAGTAATATAACAGTAATATAAAGTTATGAATAAAAACTATGATATATCACTGTACTCAGTGGCTGTTTGGACTGAAAATGTATGTACCTTGCTTGACTGACAGTTTCATTTTGATTGTTCTGTTGGTCAGGAATCCTGAGCAAAGAACACTCTGTTCCATGAACAGAATCTCATTCACACGGTCTCCAATCTGTTTGCTGCTGGTACTGATACAACTGCCGCAACCCTGCGCTGGGGTCTTCTGCTAATGGCCAAGTACCCACATGTCCAGGGTATGAATGTAAACTGCAGTATCACCACATACAGTAGCACCTGAGAGGAAACATGCCCACACATTTTACAGAAGCATTACACACACAAGATACAACACGCTGCTGGTGGTTACTTCTTCACTGTGGTTCACTGGTTGGCTTACAAACTGCAATATCAGCACATGGCATAACACATGGCAAACCCTGCACAGACTTGTGGGCATGTGGTACAACCGAACCTCTTGTCGGATTAGTACATTTGTCTTGTTGTTGTTGGCTCTAGATCGGGTGCAGGAGGAGATTGATAGGGTGATTGGAGATCGTCAGCTAGCGATGAAAGACAAGAAGGTCTTGCCTTACACCGATGCAGTGATCCATGAAATCCAGAGACTGGCCAACATAGTGCCCATGAGTCTCCCTCACACCACCACCTGTGATGTTCATTTTCAGGGCTTCTTCATTAAGAAGGTCAGCCTTTGATCTTAATTACAAAAGATAAAAAAAATTCTAAACTAATAAAACCGCAGGAAACACGTGTTGTGTCCTGACCAGGTCATGGCAAGATAATAGTTGTCACAGGTATCTTGTCATAGAGTCTTGTCACTGTACTCTGACTACAAACGTCCAAGCTCTAGTTCTTTGCAGGGCCCTTGCGTTTTCCCTTTGCTGGCATCTGTGTTGAAGGATGAGAAGGAGTGGGAGAGCCCCAACACCTTCAACCCAGCGCACTTCCTCAACGAGCAGGGGCAGTTTGTTAAGAGAGATGCCTTCATGCCCTTTTCAGCAGGTAAACATATTTTCAGGTATTACATACATAATCCATATCTGCTGTAATTTTAGCTCTTTTATTTCTCTCTCTGTGTTCTCAGGGCGCAGGGCGTGTCTGGGAGAGAGTCTGGCCAGGATGGAGCTCTTCCTCTTCTTCACCTCCCTCCTGCAACAATTTCGCTTCACTCCTCCACCAGGCGTGTCTGAGGATCAGCTAGACCTCACACCAGCGGTCGGAGTCATACTGACCCCCTCGCCCCACAAGTTGTGTGCAGTTGGGCGAATATAGTACCCCTAGGCTTACCTCACATCACAACCTATGATGTTCACTTTCAGGGCTTGGTCTTTTCCTTCCTTTGTGGGTAACAATACCAACCGAACTGTCACTGTTTAGTGTCTGTCTGTCTGTCTGTCTGTCTTTCTTTCTTTCTTTCTTTCTTTCTTTCTTTTCCTTTAGTAGTTTTACATACAAAGCTTGAAATGAAATTTCTTACTTATGTATAAAGAGACAAATGTTATTTTCCGTTATTGATTACGGAGATGCACTGTTAAAAAAATGCCCTACCTACCTAAGCTTTTTTTTAATAAGCTCATTAGATCTGCTTTTACTTAAGGTTCACGGTCCACTTAGTATTTTTGCTTTGATTGCAGCTGTTGTTGTTTATTTAGCTTATTAACTTCATCAGTTATTTTCTTGTATTTTATTTCAAAACCTGTTTTATTATTTTACTGTCTTATAGTTTTACTGTCTTATTGTGTTTCATTGCCTATAATTGAGTTGTATTGTCTTACACGCCTGTTTCTGTTTATATTGGCGCTTTTTGTTCATGTCAGAAGCAATGACTTTTGGTAATTTGGTATATGGCATTTTTTATTTTCTAGTTTTAGTCTCATCAAGCTGTTTTAAAGATCATAATTAGATATGATACGCTAAGCTTACAGTTATGAATTACAATGATCCTTAGCTCAAAAAAAAATAAAATAAAAACATAATTTGAGCTAAGTAATACAGAATACATAATACATAATAATCATAATACAGAATAGACATGCTATGTCACTGTTATTTATTTTTGTGCCTTCACTTGCAGAAGCCCCCAAAGGGACCAGTTGTTCAAAAACAGCTGGAAAGAAGCACTTTTGCAATTTTAGCCTTCACTAATTAAAAAAATATTTATTTTCCCCAAAACTGTTACACCAGCTTTGGCCAGCAGGGGCACCCCTAATCCGCTAATCTTAACCCTAACCTTACCCTCATCCCCAAACTGATAAACCCAATACTGATGAAGATATGACAACCATAGTGGATGATTTATTCCCATCCTCAAGGGCCATGTACCCTACCAAGTTGGGCCCAGTTCTTTTTGGCTACCCTTTCAGTCTTTAGATTCATCCACTTGGTGAAGGGATCCGAAGCACAACCATCATAACAAAACGTTCTTCTGCACATTGCACACAATTTGATATTTCCACCAGAGAAGTCCCCGATCCCCAAATCATACATAATGTAGCTTTAGCTTGACTCCATAAGTGGATTGTAGTTGTGAGAGTAATGCTGTATTTGCAGGAACTCTAATGAATTAAGACGTTTCTATGCCTCCCTGTTTCTGTTGATGTTTTCATATATCACAACACTATGGATCTATATTCTCTGTGTATCTGTTTAGCCCAAACTATTTTTATCAAACCATCAAGATAGCCAATGACATCAAGCCTATAATATTAGACCTCAGGAATGAAGTAGGAACGTCTTTTTTAGAATACCCCGTTCAGCAGTGTTGTGTGCTGTGAGCACTACTGATGGTATACATTTGTGCAGGTGGTAGAACTTTTATTTTGACACCTAAACATGATAATACATTTTAGCACACCTTCCTAAGCAGCTAGAGAACCACAAACTAGACATACAACTTAGTACTTTGTGAATTTGTAAGTCAGATAGGAAATAAATAAATAGCTTAATTAACAAGTATTTTACTGAAGGTGATCCAGATGTTCATGAATCTGAAAGTTAAATGCTGTGTGTGATGAGTGGTATTCTCACACCAGTTTTGGGGGCCGTAGTGAGCACTGGATTTCTTTGCTCCATCTGCTAGTGTATAAACTGTGTAAGGCTTCAGCTAACTAAGGCAGTTAAAAGCCATTGCTGTGCAAGGTTACTAGCAGCTTAACATTAAGCAGCAGTAGCTGTGTTAGCACTTGTAACCAGCGGTAAATGGATACCCTGACTGGCCACTACATCAAAATGACCTTTGTAGCTACACATTTTATCAGCTCCTCAGAATGAACCACCACCTAAACAATACCTGCTTTGTGGTGGTCCTGTGGGCGTCCTGACAACTGAAGAACAGTCTATTTCGCTGCATACTTTGTTAGCC
>CM067477.1:757742-794730 GCA_034552555.1 Semaprochilodus insignis
CCTCCAACTCGAGAGAGTTTTTCCTCGCCACCATCGCCTTCGTCTTGCTCACCGGGGGCTTCTTTCTTTTCTCTCCTTGATGAATTAGCTATATAAATAAATTTGATTTGATGATTTGATTTGATTTGAAAAACAGGAAAATAAAAAGCTTCCAAAAAGGGCCTAACGGTACATTTACGTTTTAAGGTGCACTTTTGTTATTTCCTCTGTTTGAGCTCACTAAATGAAGAGTCTCCTGTGTTTAAGATTCCCGCTCCTTTGTTTTGCATTTCCTTTTAGTCAGCTTGTTCCACGTCCTACTACGCAACCTCAGTGGCACCATTGTCGCACCATGTCGCCGGTTCGAATCCGACTGGTTGGCCTTGTCAGTCACCACGAGCACCACACACTTATTCAGGTTCTTACGTTGAGTTACACAAAACCAATAAAAACCTTTCGCTCTGCATTTGGGTCCACCACCCCACCGACCATAACAGTGACTAGAGCTGATTAAATGGACAATGAGTGTAGATGTACAGTGTACCTAATGAAGTGCATATACATCTTATTTAAAGGTGTTTTTTATGAATCAGCTGACACAGGAAGGCTGATAATGTACCTGTATGTTTCTGTAGCTGTACAACGTTTATCCCTGGCTCCGTCCTCTGATAAAGACCCGGGAACTCATCGTGAGAAATCGTGAGAGCTGTATCAAAGGGATAAATGAGCTTGTGGACCGTCTGCAGGAGACGCTGAACCCTGAGGACTGCAGATGCCTGGTTGATTGTTTTCTTGTACGCAAGCAGAATGCAGAGGTATGTGTTTGTGCGGTATACAGTTCTGGAGAATATGAAGAATGAAGGTTTCATCTTTGATCAACTCTTCATATATCCTGGTGTATGTTTTCGGTGATGGTCTATTTCTGGGATTTTTCTAAACTGATCTTGAGTGTGAGCTCAAAAGGAACATGTTCTAACCTGTTAAGTTAGCTTTGAATGGGAATCAAAGGCGTAGGTTCGGTTTTAACTTCCCGCCCCTGTCCTGTTCATTTGCTTTGGTGGTGCCACTGCTTGCCTCTAACCACCATGGAGCTCCTGGCTGTCCTGCACTGTGGAAGCTTGGCCTGCATCCTGTTGACCCATCCGATGACCCAACTACTTAATTACAGACCAATCAGACTTTTATTCCTCCACCTTACAAACACTGAACGCTCCTTTCCTTTGCTTGTCCTGCTATCCAGTGTTGACCCGAGGAGGACGGGATCCCCTTTTGAGTCTTGGTTCCTCTCGAGGTTTCTTCCTTTTGAACTGAGGGAGTTTCTCCTTGTCTCTGTTGCCCTTGGCTTGCTCAGTGGGGGCTCGGACACCAGATTCTTTGTAAAGCTGCTTTGTGATAATAAATGTTGACTTGACTTGACTTGCTTTGTTGGTCAGGAATCGGGAGAGAAGGACACTCTGTTTCATAAACAGAATCTGCTTTACACGGTCGCCAACCTCTTTGGTGCTGGTACTGACACAACCGCCACAACCCTGCGCTGGGGTCTTCTGCTAATGGCCAGATACCCTCATATACAGGGTATGATGAATACTGAGACTGAAAATGTTCAAAGATGATGATACATGCAGTATGTGAGTCCTGTGTTCTGTTTTCATGTAAAGATGAGACTAAAGTTTTTCTTGGCTCCAGATCAGGTCCAGGCGGAGATTGAGAAGGTGGTGGGAGGTCGTCAGCCAGTGATGGAGGACAGGAAGAACTTGCCTTACACTGATGCAGTGATCCACGAAATCCAGAGATGGTCTGACATAGCACCCATGGGTGTACCTCACACCACCAGTTGTGATGTTCACTTTCAGGGCTTCTTCATTAAGAAGGTCAGTCTATGAGATTCGTTAGAAAAGATCTAAAATAAATACAAATAAAAAAACAAACATGACATAAGTCGATCTGCAATTGGTAATACCGACGACTCTAAGTTGGCAGTTGGCTTGTTGTGGAAGTCTGTCACTCTAACAGTTCTAGTTCTCTACAGGGAACCTCTGTGCTTCCGCTACTGACCTCTGTGTTGAAGGATGAGAATGAGTGGGAGACCCCCCACACCTTCAACCCGGCACACTTCCTTGATAAGGAGGGACGGTTCGTTAAGAAAGACGCCTTCATGCCCTTTTCAGCAGGTACTTTGAAAGGCTTCTGTGATATATGTGGTGTTCAAAGACATGAACCTGTCGTTTTAACTTTGCGTCTCTGCTTTCAGGGCGCAGGGTCTGTGTGGGAGAGAGTCTGGCCAGGACGGAGCTCTTCCTCTTCTTCACCTCCCTCCTGCAACACTTCCGCTTCACTCCTCCACCAGGCCTGTCTGAGGATCAGCTGGACCTCAAACCACTTGTGGGCTTCATACTGAGCCCTACCCCCCATGAGCTCTGTGCGGTTAGCCGCAACGCATAACATTTACCATTTCAATCGGAAGGTCTGAAAGTAGTACCAGTTAGATTTCAAAGGGGGAGGAGGAGTCACTTTACCTGTTCTTTCAGAGGGAGGTAAACCATTTGGCCCATAATCTGCCTGAGACAAAACATACCATGCAACCGGTCACTCCTGCTGTATTTGTCCTATATGGATCATTCTGTCTAATTGGTTTGTTAGAGTTTGTTTGTATGAAGTTTTGTGTTTTTAATCTTTCAACAAGTTCACTCAACCCATAAGTGTTGTTTCAACAGGCAGGTTTAAGACTATCGTATATAAATGATGAGATATATATATATATATATATATATATATATATATACCTACCATATCATCTCAGTTAATGCCTTGAGTTATTGTAAATATCCAAGACCTGAATATATTATTGTTTTAAATATGCATGTATTTTTCAGTTTGAAAATACTACTTGCTTGAAATGTGAAGGTCAACATTAAAAATCGCTCTATCTAGTAAAATGCATATTATGACTGATCTGTTTTCTCAGGGTAAACAGAATTAAAAAAGGAAAACACATCTCACACACACTTCAAGCCCTTTATGACTTAGAAGCTGGCAAGAATTTAGCCATTTTGCAATTGGAGCACAATTATCTAGCTACAGAAAATAGATTTGTGTTCCTCTTGAGGTAAAAAACAAACCCAAGAGGTAAAGCCAAATTGCACCGCTGGTCTTACAAGTCAGTTTTAACATGGCTGCGCAGCTACTGGACCTACTGCTATTAATGTACAAATAGTCAATAATGCTCAAAAATGTTCAGGTTCTGATTATTAACGCTTGAACACCACAACATGCAGAGAAACAGTTAGCTGAGCGGCCAGCTAATCTTAATAGGTGTAGTGTTATTATTACAGTTCATGTAATATGTTTATGTTTTGTTACGAGTTCTACCTAGTTAATGTTGCTAGGGTGAGGAAGCTAATGTGCAGTACAACTTTGTGCCTTAGATGTGTAATTAATATATTAGCATGACATAATGACCGGTCTCAAGTCTTAGACATTGTGTTATTTTCAATGATACACTCATGAACTTAATAAATATGGGAAATTGTGATTGTACATAAACACAAGCAACTCAGTAAACAATTTATTTACTTAATTTCATTTTCAGTTTTCTTTATTAATGCTTTCGTTTGTACTACAGTATGTGCTTTTGTTAAAGATTTTTATTTCCATGTGTTTACTTCATAATACTGCTCCTGACTGTTATAATGCCCCAATAAATGACAACATAACTTTTTTATTAAACGTATAAGAATTACATACCTGGGTGTCCCCTAAGTTTCTTATAACCCTCGATGTCCAGGTTCAGCAGGCAAACTGTCCCACAGCTGAAAAAACACAGTTACACACAGTTAAAGTGAATAATGGTTCCTGACTGTGCTCCTGGGTCTATTATGTTCAAATTGAAATGACAATGGAGCATAGTTACATAGTACGTCAGTATTACTGTATTAAGCATCTTACCTTTGTTGCGATCATTTTACAGTGACATCAAATGTACTGACCTGACACTGTGATTCAGAAAATGATGAATGAAATCATTCAAACAAATTTGCACAGTTTTACAGTCTGACAGTGTTTCCTGCATGGCATGTAATGTCCATTTCTGATATTGAAAAAAAGTCATAAGTATATATTCAAACGTGCTGATACAGAATGTAAATCAAGTGTAAATGTAATTAACTGCATAATGTACTACATCATTACATAACTACATACATTACATAACTACTTAATTACATTTGAATTAGATTTGAATACTAACAGCCTTCACATTTCCTTTGTCCTCTTTCCTCAGATGCAGAGTGTGTCTGAAAGAAAGCACCACTTCCGCTTCACTCCTCCACCAGGGGTTTCAGAGGATAAGCTGGACTGTGCTCCAGCGGTGGGCTTCATGTTGAGCCCCTCTCCCCATACACTGTGTGGCGTGCACATTAGCTGATTGACTTACTGAGACAAAATACATGAAACAGTATATACTGTATGCATCTACAGGATTTTGTTTCCATGAACCCTGCATGTAAGGACTGCGGGGAAGACCCTTTTTAGGGAGCCTCAGTCAGTAGGGAGTATTTTTTAGACTGATGTGTCCTGAAAAATAAAGTTGTCAGTTGTCCCAAAGTGTATGTTTACATGTTTCTGCCATATTACAGATTCAAAAAGTGGGAAAGCAATACACAGAATGAATGTGCAGCACACATGCACAAACGCATATACATTAAATATGTAAATCATCACTTTATTGCTTGAAATGAAAACAAATCAAAAATCGAAGTTCAGATTTTCTTGCAATGACTCTAAACAATGTATATATTAATACTGGAGTGTTGCTGCTATTGAGAGTCACCGTGTCACACAGTAGTAATAAAAAACAGTATTTTTGAACAGAGTTGCCTTTTACATATTTTAGAATACATAAAACTATTTTTAAGTCACTCCCTAATAATCTGTAATGAAACTTTTTTGAATCGAACAAATATATTTAAGTCATATTTACACCATATTAAGGTCAAACTGTCTTACAGACTGGCAATTCTTTTAAGACAAAGATAGCCAAGATTTTTACTGTAGATATGAAAATTAACTACACTTTGCTTTTTTGCATAATGTTATGAAATAATATGTAAATTAGTCAATATGGATAATGTCTTAATAATAACAAAGCTATTCTGCACAATGAATCCTAAACGTAGCTCAAAAATAATTTTCAATTATGAACTACTAAATTTAGTCCAACACTATGTTTGATTCATGACACCAGAACATTAGAGTCACTGTGTCTGGCACTATACTGTGTGAACAAGGAAAGGTATAGGGCCTTTCTGACCCTGTTTTAAAAAATAACCTGCTTCCTTAGTTCCTTACCTTCACCTCAGTGTAAATATAGGTCAGCACTTTTTACTGAATAAACATTTCAGCCAAATGAACTTTGGAATGAACAAGAGTCAAGCTGAATAAGGTTAACCTGAAATCTAAACGGACCTTTTCCACCTTCTTATTTCATGTCCCTGGTCATATAAAGCACAGTTCAACACACCATAACATGTAATGCAGTAATCTGTGATTGACTTTAGATAGTCACCATGCACCAGCAGGGAGAGAAAACAAAATCAACCCATAATATCATGTTTTACCATCACCCTCACCCAGCACTGGCCTGGCTCTGTTACGATATTGGGTTGTATTATTGGGTTATAAAATAAAAACCTTTATTTTTTATTAAATTACTATTACCTTATTACTTAGAAGTAATAGGAAGCTTAAGTAGTGAACGTCTGTCCTTCACCTGCCTCTGAATATCACTGTCTCCAAAATCTTCTGCATATTTGACCAATGCTTGCTTAACAGTCTTGCCAGTTAAAAAGCAGTGACATTAATTCTGGTGATTCATTCCCCTCCTCCAAAAACCTCTCTAACGATGTTCCAGTCATTAGCAGCTGATGGCGGGGCACCTGATTCTAATCTGGGGCATTTTAAGCAGTAATAAATGTGGAGGTGTCCTAATCTTTGCCTCACAAGAAAACTGCATTTCTGTTAAATACATTTTACAGATGATTTTTAAAACAGTTTTATGTGTTTAGTTATATCACCTCAGTCTTTCAGTATTGCTCTTAGGACAATCAGATGTCTGATGTTTACATATGTTTAAAAAACAAAGGTGTTCATTTGGTATATGTAATTGTTTCACCTGACTGTTCGGCTCTGGCTTTTTGTGCACCTTAACAGGACTACGTTAAAGTAGTGTCATATGAGAAACACCTTCAACAGATGGGCTAAAATGGCAAGAAGAAATGAAATAGTATTTGTTAATGTTAAATATATATTCAGTTCTTTATGACTGCTGTATTTAACTGATTTAAATGTGGAACCTGGAGTTAGAGCATCATAACTCCATAGGACTGGACTTGAGACTTGTTTGACGTATAGCAGGACTTTTTCCTCATTAACTTGGGACTTGTTTGAGACTTCAAGGTTGAGACTTACTTGTGACTTGCACATGTGTGAATTACTCCCACTTCTGGTGGGATGTGTGAAAAGAAAACAATGGTTAAGAGTTATGGTTATGGTTAACAATGATTTCATTCATAGAATCTCTTTACCAAGAATATTGTGACACTTTCTGTGGGGAGTGAATCACCCCTCGGTCAGACACCGTTCACTGTTATCGTTTTGTGCAAGTATAAGTAAACGGCCTGTGCCCCTAAAAATAAAGAGATTTGAGTAAATTTACCATTTGGGTTAATTAACCTTTATTTTTTATTAGAGTACTATTACCTTATTACCTTATTACTTACTTAACTAGAACTTAAGTAGATAGATAGATACTTTATTGATCCCAGAGGGAAATTCAGACATCCAGTAGCAGATATACAAGGTTCACAGAAGTAACAAGAGAAGCATAAGATTAATACAGATAAAGATACAACATAAAGTATGAAGGTATGAAAATAGAGTCCTTAGTGTCTGTGTAACCATGATACCATTGCTGTGCAAATTGAGATGACTGATGTCAGCCATACAGACAGTGCAAGTACGCAGTAATATAAATAATTTAGCAGTGCAAAATATGTAAACAGTGCAAAATATGTAAACAGTAGTAGAATAATACAATAAAAATAGATATAGGGCATTTAGGAGGGAGTGTGTGCAGAGATGGGGGTGTGTCCGTTGTAGTGACCGGAATGAAAGAGTGTCGCAGAGTTTTCCCTTTGCTGAACTGAGAGGAGTTGAACAGTCTTATGGCCTGAGGGACAAAAGACTTCCTGAGTCTGTCTGTGGAGCAGGACTGGGACAGCAGTCTGCCACTGAATGAGCTCCTCTGCCTGATGATTGTGCTGTGCAGAGGATGGTGAGCATTGTCCATGATGTTCAGCAGCTTGCTGAGGGCTCTCCTCTCTGTAGGGAACGTCTGTCCTTCACCTGCCTCTGATTATCACTGTCTCCAAAATCTTCTGCATAGTTGACCAATGCTTGCTTAACAGTCTTGTCAATAAAGTCCAGTTAATAAGCAGCAACATTAATTCTGGTAATTCATTCCCCTTTTTCAGAAAGCTGGAGTCAAAAGAGACAGGAAAGACGAGAACCAGCAGCGCACCAAGTCACCTGGAAGGGCTGCTAGCCTGTATAAGAAGCCCTCAACTGGACCCACTGCCTATAAAAATGGGCCTGATAAGAAAAGATACGGATCTCTCAGTTCTAATCTGGAGATGTCTGACCAGCTTCAGATGTGTTAGGACATGTTCAAGACATGCAAAAACGCTGGTCTGTTTTCTCTGGGCAGTAGGAGTGGTCTGTGCTCCCACTTAGCTGAGAACAGGTTGAGTTTGTTATCATCCCTGGGGTATTATGTGCTGTTGCTTTAGACCCAAACTTGTTCTACTGAAACTAGAAAGATTTTGCAATTTGGAATAGTTTTAATGCTGTGTGTATTGGACATTGGTTTAACAGACTTGGCTCTCGGATTACACATGTTTTGATTGTCGTGTTGATTTAACAAGTTAATGGATGGACATTCCATTTCCAGAGTTGTGGGGGCATTCATACGTTGCAGTAAGCATTACCACCCACAGTGGACAGCACAGTGGCCACCCACTGGTGCCTAATGATCATGAGTGGTGGTGTCTGGTTGTTTATGTTTATTGTTTATGCGAACAGACAAGTGACTCTGGCCAAAACACTTCCACATTCAATGCAGGAGTCCTCACACACATCCCGCAGGTCAGCACAGCGCTTTTTAGCTTTCATAGGAGCAGAAGAGTGTCTCTGTTAACGCCAAGACAC
Organism: Semaprochilodus insignis; assembly: GCA_034552555.1. NCBI lineage: Eukaryota > Metazoa > Chordata > Actinopteri > Characiformes > Prochilodontidae > Semaprochilodus > Semaprochilodus insignis. The sequence goes on from CM067477.1 coordinate 765,984, forward strand.
GGGACAAAGCGCCTCACCTGGGCTTGTGAGGTTGCTAACTGCACACTAGAGGACTAGCAACATGTGGCGCGGTCCAATAAGTCACTGGACTAATCGTTTTGGGCTGATGGTAGGGTTCAAATGTGGTGCAGACCCCATTAAGCCATGGAGCCCAGCTGTGAACAAGGCACTGTGCAGCCCAGTTGTGTTTCCTTACTGGTATAGGGTTTGTTCTCATGGCATGGGTTGGGTCCCCTGGGCCGCCTAAATGCATCCTTTACTGGTGCCTGTTCCGTTTCACTGCTTGGTGACCATTTACAACCCTTCATGGATAGTGCACCATGCCACCGGGCCCAGGTTGTCTAGGATTGGCCCGGGGAGCATATTAATTTGCTGTCCCACATTTTTAAAGTTACTACCAAAAAACACATTCAGCATTTTGGAGCAAGAAGTAAGACTCCATCTCTGTTCTTCATGACCACATGGTGAGCAGTTAGATCTCATTGTTTTGACCTAAATGTGTCACAAGGTCTGAAAGTCAGTATGTAATATGAAAAATTGTCAATACCGGATCATATTGTGTAATGTATTATAATAAATCTACATATAAATTGGAGATGGACGTTGGCATAATCTCTGCCATGTAAAAAAAGTATTTTTTGAAAAAGTCATTTTTATTTCAGCATTCAATATTAAACCATAATGTATTTGTTAAACAATAACTGAGTTGTACTATGTGTTTGTTGACCCTGCTATATCAGATCATTCCTTTAGGTAGGGGAGTAATTGGTAATTCCAAAAAAATCCAAAACTGCTGTTTTCTGTTCCTATTTTCCTAATGATCTGGGTTGCAATAAGTAATTTTAAGCGGGCGAACATGAAACTGAAAACAGAAACCAGTTTTTCACAAAACATAGTGGAAGAAACGATGAAGCTGAGATGTGCTCCCTTTTGTGGAAGCTTCGTATTTATATTTCCTCATAATATTTCCCTCATTGTATTTCCTCTGCCATCAAAGTAACTGCTGCATCACTTAAGGCGGACCAGAAAAGTGGAATCGAAAGCTGACTTCTGCCTCTGAAAAAGAGATACAAAATCATATCCGACTTTTTATTTTTCAATAAAGAATTCTTAGTAATGATTTTCACAGTTCATTACTACGAGTTTCATAGTAACTGAAACTCATTAGCCTACAGGTGAACTTACCTGAACTTTCCTTATATGCCTATAATCTGTAGTCAGATATACAAAGATAAATAAACAATGTTCAGGATGGTTTAATCTTTGCCGAGTCCCTTTATCACCAGTTCTAGCAGCTATGCTGATGAAAATTAAGTTGAGTTGTGTAAAGTTTTTCAAATTTGAGTTAAAAGTACCAACTTTTCTTTTAATATGCAGTGAGAAAAAAAGACAGTGTTAAGTGGCAAAAATACTCAAGTACCTACAAGAATTACTTAAGTACAGTAACAAAGTACTTGTATTCAGACGTGTACATGGAAAGGAATATCTTCCTTCCTTGTGGGACACCTTAAAGCAGCAGTCAGTGGCTCTGAGAATGGTTTTTGATATTTGAACTCAACAGAAAACAACTGCGCCCCTCACTTCAGTGTCACTCCTGAAGCCCTGCCCCCTAATTCATGGACCTCCATTCAAAGCCTGGGGATGGGCAAAAGAGGGGGTGAGTAGAAAATCATAGAAGAGAAAGTAACCTAAAAATGTTGTTTGGGAAATTTGAGCGCGTGTAAAACGAGATACGGATCTTGTTTGTTGTCCTTACGTTTGTTGATCTGGCCTTGTTGGTGAAACACCTGGCAGAAAAAATGCAAGTTTGATTTGTTCAGCAGTGCAGCACTGTTCTGTGGCAGGGGGCAAGAGTACACAGATAAGAAGCCACCGCTTCAGAACTAGGACAGCCCTGATTCAATATCTGATGGATGAAAAGTATTCCTACCTGACATTTGGTTTGGATGACTGATCAACTCTTATCAAACAAGGTCAAAACAGGTGGCGTAGGAGAATTCAGCTGTTCATAACGCAGTCTAACAGTAATAACTAAACACTGTAGTGTTGCTTTAGACCCAACCTTTGTACTCCTAAAATAAAAGAAGATTTGGAATTTGGAATGTTTCCTATGAATTCAGTACATTGGAGAGTTTCCTTTCAGACAAGCTTTGACTCTTAATAAAATTCTATTGTCTGAAATTTTGATTAATTTAAAGTTTATTAGTAGTATTAACAATGCTATTTAAGGCTCCTCTGACTGAGATACAGAATTCCTATTATGAAGATACATGCTTACCTTATGCTATATGGACTACTCTCCCTAATTAGTTTGAACCGCAATCCCACAGTACAAAAACTAGGAAGTATTCAGACCAGATATTTAAAAGGATTGTGTTATGATCCATTTAAGCCCAAAGTATTAATTAAGATCATTTACAACACACTTCCATAGGTGGAGCAATCCCTTTCATAAAAATTGTGCAGTAAATTAAGACAAATTAAGATTCCCGTAAGATAATAATAGTCAGCATGATGGAAACTAAACACACACAGCTCTGGAAATAAATAAGAGCCCACTCCAGTTTCTTCTTAAATTAGCATCTCCACATGTACAGCAGGTTCTTAGTGAGGAACAGAAGGTTGGGTTCTGGAGGGTCATTAGTGATTTTCTAAATAAACAGATCTAAATACAATATTTGATCTGGAATTTGGGAGACGTGTTTCCAGTAGTGTATAGAATCAAACAGAACTGCTCATTTTGGTCCAACACAAACCCAGAAACTGTACAACTAGAGGAAATGATCGTTCTCAGGTGGTCTCTTAATTTCTTCTAGAGCTGTATATGTATAACAGATAAAGGCCTTCCACAATATATGATGAAGCATTAAGATTCCTGGCAATGACCACTTCTGTCAGGGTGGAAATGTTTCATCACAGGAGAAAGCTGATCAGTCAGACTAATTATTTGCAAATTATTAATTTCCAGTGACTCCTCCCTCTAAGGAAACAAGTGGACCCAAACCACACTAGCAAAATGCTCCCGACAGCCTAACATAGCCCCTGGATGCCATCACTGTAGGGGTCAGGCTTTCAGGCCAACACGGTTCCCTTTGTGTACTCCACGCATGCACTTAGCCACTTGCTGACTAATCTGACCATACGTTTTGCCTTTGCCATCATTGCCCTCTTAAATGTGTCCTGGATTATTATGTAATATACATACATACAGCTCTGGAAATAAATAAGAGCCCGCTCCAGTTTCTTCTTAAATCAGCATCTCCACATGTACAGCAGGTTCTTAGTGAGGAACAGAAGGTTGGGTTCTAGCTTTACTGGCAGATACAGTGAGCGTCTGGTTCATAAGAACAAGGTCAAGCAGCAAACACACAGGACAACACAGCTACAGACTGGCAGAGGGCCAAAACCACTCTCTACTGACCGTGATGAGCGCCACCTCATTAAAACAGAACTGCTCATTTTGGTCAAACACAAAAACACAAACCCAGAAACTGTACAACTAGAGGAACGGATCATTTTCAGGTGATCTCTTCCATTCTTCCATAGCTGTATATATATAACATAATAAACCTAACACAGTTCCAAAACAGAGCTAGCATTTCATGTGCCGTCCCACTGTATAACCTGTACCATTTTGTTTTGCTGTGCTGTTTGTTGCCATAATAATGAATTCATCATGAAATCATGAGTTGCTTTCTCTTCCTAATTCCAAGATCGGTCTCTTTTATTTCCCTTATCCTGTGATCAAACCCACCCATCCTACTTTATTTGGTTTTAACTAATTATGATTTATGAAGGACGATGATTGATGATTTATGCTAGACTGAGGTCATGTTAAGTAAAGCATTGACAAGTCCAGCAAATCTACCAATGAGGAGCTCCAGGCTTACCTGGAGGCCAGCTCCTTTAAAGCACTTGCACTAGAGGATCTGCATTGTTATAATGGACCATTTATGAGTCAAATTCTTAGCAGACAGATAAGGAGCACCTTGTAGGAGAATATGAGTGAATCTGTAACCAGGGTAAGATTGCTTACAGTAAGGATCATCAGTTCTAGTTCTTTAGGGCAAGAGTCCATTACAATTTGCTGATTTCTCAGCTTTGTCCTGTTAAAACAAGACACAGCCAAACTACACTGACCATCCGAGACCAGAACTGACAATCCCTGCAGCTGGATAACAATCAAGCATGCACGGGCGGCTGCTGCTGCTGTCTTCTCACTTGTTGTCCATGTTTTCCTCAGAAACAAATGTTAAAGAACAGGCACTTTGAGATCCTGGTCCAGGTAAAAAGTTATTTGCAGGTCAGGGCTAAACTGTGTTCCGCCTCCAAGCCCAGGACCAATTTGGCCATTCTCAAAGCCAGGTCTTGTGACCTTTCGGCCCATTCTAAATTAAACTATCAAAATCTGATTCTGCTGTTTCTAAAAGCTGATGAATAATTGTGTTGGGCCTGCTGTTCAGCTCTTAAAGGCATAACCAATGGAGAGTTCACATGGCCATATCTACCTACAGTATTTAGAGTTTAAATGAAAGCATGATTCTCCTAAATTAAGATTAACAAAAACACAGAGATTTATTTATTTACGCATAGCTTACATACTGCTCCTTTCCCTGTGATTACAATGGAGCACAGCAGTATTTTACGGGGTACGTGCCACTGTAAATGGGTACGGTATAGTATATGACGATCCTAGTGTAGCCTACCTCCTCAAAAGCAGGTCAGCTGCAACTTCCTTCAACTTAAAAGTTTCAACTTTAGTGAATCAACAATTCAGCCAAAAGGACTGAACTACAGAAACGCTTATACATTAAACTGCACAGCGAGATGTTATACAGCTTATGTACATTTTTAGTTCAAAGTTCAGAATCTTATTAATGACTGACCTAGTGTCCAGGCCCACTGAATCATAGGTCCACCTCATTTAATAGTCTTGTGGTACCCCACTGTAGTTCTCACCGTGGTATACAGCCAACCAAAGTGTCATAACCGACGTATCAGCGCCATCTGCTGGTGAGACCCAGAGACCGCAACATTATGAAATCTAACGATTGTAAAACCATTCTAATACAGCCTTGTTCTGCAGGTCACCAGCACACACATTACTTCATACTGTGTTGCATGTTTCGGTTGTTTTGTATCATCTCTTCTCACACCAGCGGTCTGTAAAGGAACCACAGATCCCATACGCTAGAGTTAGACCTTTTAAGAACCTTAAATGGACCTTTATTTGTTCTTCTGAATGCTTTTTCCTTTACAGTAATTGCTCTCATCAGAGCCTAAGAGCAGGTCCAGAATATGTGATTCATAGGAGGTCATAGGAGTGCATATCATAAAACTGATAAACAAAAAAAAGTTTAACTATCCAAAGACTCCCTATTCCACATAGATCGTTTATTGATTGTATTGAACGATGTCTGTATTTATTGTGTATATGTGGATTCATTGTGTGTATTGTGGACTGTCAGTTAGCTATGTGTATATTGGTACTGTACTAGAGAGACACAAACTACTAAAACCAAAGTCCTTGTGTGTGTCAACATTCTTGGCCAATAAACCTGATTCTGAGGATCTTTCAGGGGATTTCTACTTCTTGTATTAGTGATTTGTGCTTCCTGAAAAAACAAAATAATATGTTTATAAAGCTGAGACTCTGTGACCCTACTGGAAGTTCAGGACTTTGGCTTTTCACACAAGATAAAACTAAACAGTGACTGTTAAAACAAAACAAATAATAATTAAAAAACAATCAAATATTGTCTGCTTTCCTGATAAGCTACCAAAGACTAATAAAAGTCAGATGTTAAGTCAAACAAAACAGTTTTTAATATATTCCTATTCCTTATTATATATGGGGGGAAAACTTTCTTTCCCTAAAAGCTTTATTTCTCTAATATAGAGAATCTGAAAATGACACCTACCTTTACACTGTTAAAATTGGTGTTGAATGGGCGAATAGAAATTCTCCAGTATACGTAAATACAGTATATGTGCATTTTAATGACAATGATAAAAATGTCATTATGTTCAATGTTATGTGAAACTATGTAGCAACAGACCACAAAAATGAGAAGTAGGGCTGCACAGTATATTGTTTCAGCATCATCATCGCAATGTGTGCATGTGCAATACACACATCACAGGACGTGCGACGTTAAGTTAGACAAATTAAATGGAACATATGATGCTTGATACAGAAGGGAAGCTTGCACGGTTGCTGGACTCTGATTTAGGGCTTCTTGGATACATGGAGTAGTCACAGCGCCCACATGCTTTTGTGTTTGGTGCACTGAAACTGATAATAGAGCGTTAATGCTCCAGAAAAGAGGGTTCAAACAAGCGTTAAAAAGTAATTTCTCAGCTTTTTAATTGTTTTATTTTCAGACCAATCAATTTACAATGAACAATATTTTCTAAATATTGATGTTTAAGTCACATGGTGAAAATTTCTGAATGTTTTTCATTACTGCAGTATATATATCACAAAGGGAAAAAATATTGAAATGAGTTTTCTTCCCCAATACTGTGCAGCCCTAATGAGAAGCACACAGGCAAATATGAATCACTGACACAGCAACATTTTAATGTGTTAAAAGTGAAAAAAGATGACGGTAAATACAAAACAAGGAAAAGCCAACTACAAAATAACAGTGATTACAGCCAACGAACAGAACAAACACGACCTTCAATCACGGCAGATGCCTCAACAGCGAAACTCCTCGCTGTCTTTTATCGTTGTGTGTGGCACACTGCGTGAATAACGATTCCAAGAAAGACCGAAGTGCGACTCCTTAGAAGGCTGAATTTATTTTACGGGATGTTTCCATTATTTTGTCATGACCATATGAATGTTCAGTGCAAAGAACAGCACAGAGGCAAAAGGTGACGAACTGTACGTTTGTATTCCGTGTGTTAGTACAACATACATGACATTCGGAAAAGATCCTGTGGGGTTATAATGCAGTTATTAGTGTCAAATCAAATCACTCTCTTTCCCTTCCAAAGACGGAACAACACAGACACAGAAACTAGCGTAAGACTTGCCGAACTGGTTTTTGTGTGGGACGCTGATAAATACTTTTTTCCTTCTTCCTCTGAACACCTTTTTGTTTGTTCACTCTTCCTATGCTCTAACTCCACAGCTCAACATCTAAAGTTTACATAAATGAATTTTACCATTTTTAAAAGAATACATTGCTTTGGATTTACTGTACACAAGGTGTGTATACACATAAAAGATCACACACGCACACACAGACATTTTTGTATCTGTAAAAAAAACGCATCTCTTTCATTGATTTCTATGAAAACAACGTATCGACAGTCAGCAGACACCAACACATCACAGTGTGTGAAAACCGCATGCTGTTGTCTATTAAAAAAGGTTTCCAGGTTTGAACTCTTCCAGAGAACATACTCTGACGTAATCCGTCACGCTCGGCCAATACAATGCATTATGGGGCGGGACTTCTGTTAAGTCACCTTGTTTAAAAAAAGGGAGGTAAAATTAATCGCTGCATTGAGCTCACGTTCAAATCTGTACAAAGATACAGCTCTGGAAATAAGAGCCCACTCCAGTTTCTTCTTAAGACACATTCAGCATCTCCACATGTACAGCAGGTTCTTAGTGAGGAACAGAAGGTTGGGTTCTAGCTTTACTGGCAGATACAGTGAGCGTCTGGTTCATAAGAACAAGGTCAAGCAGCAAACACACAGGACAACACAGCTACAGACTGGCAGAGGGCCAAAACCCCTCTCTACTGACTGTGATGAGCGCCACCTCATTCCAATGTCCCTTAACCACCGTAAGATGACCTCAAGTGACCTACAGAGAGACTGGCGAGCGGTGGCTGGGGTGAAATGCACAGCGAGCATGGTTCTAAAAACAGGCTTCTGGAGGCGTCATTAGTGATTTTGTAAATAAACAGATCTAAATACAATATTTGATCTGGAATTTGGGAGACGTGTTTCCAGTAGGGTATAGAATCAAACAGAACTGCTCATTTTGGTCCAACACAAACCCAGAAACTGTACAACTAGAGGAACTGATCATTTTGAGGTGCTCTCTTCAATTTTTCCAGAGCTGTATAGTAGAACGGAGACTGGTTTTACACGTCGTCTCTTTTTTGCTCCATTTTATGAAAAAGAATAGAGACTGTAAGTAGTTTATGCTTAGAGACTTTCAATTTTCAATGGCAAACGATTTAAGACTCTGGCCCTGTGGCCTTTGGTCTTACAAGGTTTGGAACTACATTCTGTGATGTTTGCTGACGTACTTAACATCATTACGTTGCGTTGCCGTACCCCTGCAAGCATATCAAAGTACCAATGAAAGGCTTCTTCAGCGTAAGCCAATTCTATTGGTGATACCGACACCAATAATCTGCATATTTGCACCTACTTACTAAGACATTTCTGATTTGTTTGTATAAATTTGAATTTCATTTACTATTTTCAGAACTACTCCTGTTCAGAGTTTCACTGACTTCATCTGAAGAAGCTTGCATTCCCACCCACCTCCTAGGTAGGTGACCTAGCCTAGGTGAATAGCAGAATTAGCCATGTGGACTTCTTGGTAATGTGTTCCTTAGGTCTGTGGGTCTGTAATCCTACAGAAGACCAATAAATAGACCCAAAACAAACCAGAAACGTATACCAATGCATGTTTTGACAGATACCAAAATGTCTTATGAAAGCAGCCTAACAGTCTACATGTTTATTTGCAATTCTTGATCTGAACTTAAGTTCGGTAATACCGTTCAAAGACATTACAGTAAAAAAATTGCAAGCATAAAAGAACTCCAACAGCCACCATAGTCCACTATGGCTGAAGCTACAGTACTATTAAAGAAGACTTACTCTTAGGCAAAATCCATTAAAAGGAAGACCACGTCATTGTACCCAAACAAAAAGACTTAAACATTCTCCACCTTGATGATAGTCAGCTGGACGTTAGCTGGGGAGATGGGCCGAGTAGAGGACTGAGAAGAAGAACCGCTGGTTTGAAAAGATGGCTCTGTGCTTGTCGAGGCCATTTCTACTGACTTGTTGTCCATCCCTGTGAAGGTGTCTGTGTGAGACTGCGTGTAGGAGAGCACATCTGGCGTGTAGGTTTGTGTCTGAGACTGTGACTGCGTGAATGCCGGCGTATGTGCCTGAGTGAATGAAAGAGTGTCTGACGTGCTACAAGGCTGGAAGCCATTTATGCTAGCAGAGCTAAGACCATCCAGAGAAAACGCCTCAATGTTCTCAAGACCAGACGCGTCAATCTCACCGAACCTGGACTGGGCTTGGCCACATGAGGAATAGCTGCCTTGGCTAGAGGTGAATGTGGGTTGGCTAAAGGAAGCTGAGGAGAAGGGGCCGGTGGGAACAGTGGGAGTTGGTGTGTGCTGAAGACTGCAGGGGCCCAGTTTTGTTGCAAGCTCCTGCAAGGTACTGAGGATCTGTTTCTGGACCTGCGTCTGCTGGCTCTGCTCCCTCTCCAGCCGACCTTGCTGCTCCACGATCACCCTTAGAGCCAGGCCAAGACTCCGTACCTCTGAGGCCAGAGACTTGATCTGCTCTGGTAGATTGCTTGCCACTCCAGCATCTGGGCTGCTCTGCTGGCAGGGAGGGGAAGGCTGACTGGGTGGTGCCTGGGGCCGCATAGATGAGCTTGCATTCTGGGGCGGGGCGCTCGATTGGGTCGGGGTGGGTAGCCGAATACCAATTCGGGGTTGCTGCTGAAGCACGCGGGAGGGCATGCTTGCCCTTTGGAGAATTCCTCGTCTAAAAACGTTGGCTCCTGGATGGAGACCTCTCTGAGGAACAAAGGTTTATTTCAGAGGAGAAACTCTTTAGCAGGAGTGTGTGTGTGTGTGTGTGTGTGTGTGTGTGTGTGTGTGTGTGTGTGTGTGTGTGTGTGTTCTCTTGTAATCAGAGGACAGATTAATCAAAGAGAAATCCCATCACAATGAATAAGTAAATCATTAAGATGTAAACTATTCAGAAGTTGTTTGATGTGAAATCAACCCCTCTAGAGAAACATACAGTCTGATATGAACCATGTGGAGCGTTTAATACCTCGAAAAGTTAACAGATTATTACATGGTTATTCTGCCGGATGCCTGCAACTGTGTTTAATAATAGTTTTGAGCTAATCTAAAAATGTTTTTAATTCATTCACTGTAGAGAGGAACATGTACTGATCTTTTACTGCCATATGACATGTGGGTGGTAATTGTATCCAGTGTGTCAAGATGTAATTCAATGTACGTGTTCAATATTAGCACAACAAATAAACATAAATGTAACACATATACAGTAAACCATATACAGCATACCATATGTAGAACAGAAGAATCATAGATTCTTCACAGTACACATAATGTAACCTGTTCATTCTTACAAAGGCTGGAGATACTAACAGACTATCCTCAGAAAAGTTAGGGGCTTATTCCAACAGCTGGTACAAAAAAATCTGTTTTTAAAGATTTATAGCACCTCTCAGAGGGAGGATCTAGAAAAAAAATACAATGGACGAGAGGAATATGTAGTTATTCCCTCTTATTCAGGTACATTGACTGAAGGAAGAGTTATACCAATTGAATGAGGTAAGAATACTCTCGTTATACAGGCACATGCAGGCTAGTTACCACTATTTTAACATAACCAACACTATCTACATAACCTCAAAAGTGAAGGTTCACTAGTCATTTTGTAGAGTGAATAAATCTGTGTTGTAGAAATTACGACCCTGGTTCCTAAAACTACATAGATACACAGCACTGCATCACATCAAACCACTCTAAATGATGTTTACATCTTAAAGATTGAACTTTGTAGACTTTTTCACTGAAACCATGTAATTAAGCACTTCCTCATATTCAGATTTTTATTATTAAGTACCAAAATCATTCGGTAAGTAAACTGTTATTTATCACACACAGGCTCTTACCATTTTAACGCTTTTTGTACTTACCACATGAGGAGGTCGAGCTGTTGTCAGATCATATGAGGCTGTCTGTGGTAATATTACTTTCCTCCCCTCGGAGGCAGTGAAACAAGACTGCTCTCTTCTCGGTAGTGATACTGCCTGTTGGCCAGACTGAGGACCACTGTCCCTCACCTGAAAAGAAAAAAAAGGAGGTCAATGCAAAAGGAAAGTCAAAATGCAACACAGAACACACCTACATTGAAGAACACTCAATTGAAGGTTTATCAAATAGATGTTGCATACCCTCGCCCTGTGGAACAACGCCTTGTCCAAGAGTCTTTTCCGAGCCACAAGAACCGGATTGGCCGGTGAGGGTGTGTATCTTCTCCTTGAAAATGCGCTAGTCATTGCTCCTGAGGTAATTCCAGATCGCACCGTATTAAGGTTCCCATGTTCGGCATTCTGTGCCAGTGAGGTGACGCTGACTATACGGACGTCCTCGTCCTTCCCATCTCCCTCCTGCTGCTCATGGCTAGCTGTGGCTGTCGCTGAGGACTGTCCCCTGGAGTCTTGAGATGTCCCACTCTGCCCTACAGTGTCTGGGGGGGATGGGTAACTTGTGATGCGGGAGGCCTCTCGCAACAGACTCCTTAGTTGCTGCTCACTCCATCCGCTTTGCCTCACTTCGCTGAGCCCCACATCCCTCGCCAGCGCCAGCCCTGAAACCGGTGCAGGTCCACTGCTCCCAGGTGTGGAGTCTTTTGGCCGGGTCCTTCCATGAAACTCCTTCAAGAACAAGTAGATGGCTTGTGCAGACACTTTGATGTTCTCCAGCTCCAAGACGGCTTTGATCTTGCGGAAGCTCAGGCCTGCCTCACGCAGTTCCACCACCTTGCGCTTCGCAGCGTCATCCAGCCTGCCCATCGTCACTCTCTGAAGTCTTATTAGACTACAAAAAGATTTAAGCCACAAGGGTCAATCAAGGAACAGCCATGAAGAAGCCATTTACACAGTGCTTATGTAAAAACCACTGGACACTTTATTAAATACACCCACCCACCGACCCACCGGCTACTGTCCATTTAATCCGGTCAAGAGCTTTTTCAACAGTTACATATTATTTCTCTATTTATTACCCTACATAACTTATCTTCTCCTGAACAGAAGATCTATCACTGATAATTAATAACTGCCCCCTGCCACTTTACACGCAATACTCATCCCTACATTGCACACTACCCTCAAATTTCTATTCCTTCATACTGTGTAAATGTAGAACATATACTGGAATTCCAGTCCACTCTTATCTTACATATCGTCATTGTCCAAAGAAAATCAAGTATCTCCAAAATGGCATCTTTACAGGAGAGGCCAAAAACCTAATTTAACTTTAATGTAAGTCAATGGAACCAGACATCTTTCCAAACAGCTTTGGGCCATTTCTGTTGGACCACTCATGATGAGATTCTTACTCAGTGTAAACGGCAGCTGATGTGTTCAAATGATGCATAAAAGTAAAAACAGACAAAAGTGGAGATAAATGTTTTTCACCGGACAGCGACGATATGTTTATCGAACGTCTTGCTCTTTTTTGCCACACCTATTTTGTTGGACCTCCTTGTAGAGGTAAATTTAGAAAGGAGAGCCTTGGCCAGTTGTTGTGCCACAAGACGTTGTTGGCCAGACATTTTTGGTTGGTGGACCTTTACCAAGACTGTAGTGACACCAAGTTTTCCTAAAAACTCCAGAAACACTGATGTGTTGTTCAGTCTGTGTTGAGAATGATCCACCATCCAAATAATACCCGCACGGTGGTGCTCCTGTGGAACGTGTTAAATGGTTGTTAACAAATTATCTAGAGAATCAGACCGACTACATTCCATAACTGTAGAACTGCAGAGTGTATCTATATGGTAAATGGACCATAAAATAGATCTACCTATCCAAAAATCCTACATACAAGATAAGAAGTAAATGGACCTTTGAAGTAACCAGTGCGTGTACCTTTGACACTATGCATAACGCGTAAACTGTAGGCCTACTTCAGCTTACAGAGTCAGTACAGAGTTTAAGTGTTTCTGTTAACAACAGAAAGAAGAACCACCACGACCCAACTACCAACTACACGACTCTGTTAACACAGACAGCATAACTTAAACTGTCACAATGAAGGAAACGCTCCTAAATTTGTTGATTTGGAAATTAGTAAATAACATCTCCAAAATAAATCTATTATTACGTTAGTTAGTAATGTAATCAAAGCTCGCTGCCAAAAAGCGTGTGCTGGATATAAACAGTGGCGGTAGTTAGACCGTTATCCAGCATTAGCTTTGTAGCTAACTTACTCACCTCAAAGCGACGATGAAGTATTTGCATGCACAAACGAACTCTTGCTGGCAGATAAATCACAATTAGACGCTTCAGTGGAGCAAACGCACATGTTTACTTCGCTGAAATGAACAAGACGGTTGGTTATTCGTTTACGAAGCGCGGAGGAAGACACTTACAATTCAAACAATTCATAAACAGAAGCTCTGTGGAAAAAATACCGTCGCACGTTGATGACGTAACCGGGGTATTAACGCAAAGGAAAGGCGCCGTCGCCTTAGCGGTGGAGAGTGTGAGCCTTGTGAAGATGTGAGTAAGAGAAGTTCGTCCTTAAATTTGCCACGAGACTACTGTTTCTAGCTTATTTCTGCAGCCGTTTTAAATATTGACTACAAATAAGTATGAGTTAGTCATTATTATCTAGCTAACTTTTTAATTCGTGTTCTAACAATTGTTCCGGATAACGTAGCACGCTAGTCAGTCGCTAGCCAGCTAGATTGTGGCCTCAGACTGTAACTGCTGTTTGCTAATGAATGAATGAATGAATGAAAGTTGTGCATTAAGTTACTTTTATCACGTAATATCACGTGTATAGTTTATCTAAGGACGTAGCATTCAGTGGACTAACTGGAGATGATGTTTGTTTTTAGCGCTGCTTGACGTGACTGGCTGGCTAGTTAGCTAACTGGCTAACTTGTAGCTGAGTGTAGGATGATGTTGTAGCACTAGCTAACGTTAGCGGCATTCATAGCTCACGGCCAGTAACATTGATTTAATTTGTCGCTGTGTTGTATTAGTGGTGCAATGTACTGTTCTACCTAAATCATTCACTTCGATAACGGAGCTTTGAACAAACTGAGAGGGGGTTTTGAGCTCATGTACCAGCCATTTGGGCAAATTCAGAGGTACTCAGGCCTGCTAGCTTGCTTTATCGGTGTATGCTACAGCCGTAGGGATGCAGCGATATGAGACTTGTGGGTGGTTGCCGATATTCGATATTGCCGAATAATACGATTTCCTCTTCTAGAGTGCAATAAATGCATCATATGTCGTATTTAAACATCGGTCAGACCTAAACATCTCTCTCATCCTGAGATTATTTTTAAAGCAAACTTATAACACTACATACAATGGTAGTTTCTACACACATGAGCTACAGGCACACTGCTTAATCAGGTTAAATAGTGGACCTACAGCTGTAGACTAAAGTTAGAGTTTGTGATGGACTAACTTGGTCTTAAGGTAGCCTTTGGTTCCTTGAAAACACAAGCAATATGTGACACATTATTTTGTTGCTTTTAAAACATTTTTATTCCTCTGCCATAAATACAGGGCACCATCACCTACCAAACGCAGGGAGCGCTCAGAAGATAAACCGAGAGAGAGGGGCAAAGAAAAGGCTGGGGCAAAGGAGGGTGCCGAGAAGGAGAGGGGAAGGGACAAGAACCGTAAGCGGCGCAGTAACTCTACTGGGAGCAGCAGCAGCAGGTGAGATTGATGCAGTATTTCATTTATTATTTATTTATTTTTTAGTTTCAGGCATCCCCCCCCATCTGCCCCCTCCCCCAACTCTCATGTGCTTGTATTTTACCCTGTGCCTGTCTTTTGATCGGTCTCTTAGATCTAGATCCAGTTCCAGCTCAAGCAGCAGCTCTGGCTCCAGCTCGGGTTCCTCAAGTGGCTCCAGCTCTTCTTCAGGATCTAGTCGCTCTGGGTCCTCCAGCTCCTCTCGCTCCTCCAGCTCCTCTGGCTCCTCAGGATCGCCCAGCCCAAGCCCCAACCGCCGCCGGCACGACAATCGCAGGCGCTCACGATCAAAGTAGGTTGTGCGTATTGTTTGTTTTTGTTACCAAAATGAATCTGAACTGACGTATCCCCATTTTGAAGGAGAGCCGTCAGTTTCCATTACAGCTGCATATGGACACGGTGCTATGTTGCTGTATATTGCTTGTATGTTGCTTGTTTTGTTGGATTACAATATTTGTTTGAGGATTAATTTGGAAAGTTCAAAGGTCAGTAATGAGACAGTAATTCACCATGTATTGTTTAACCCTCATTTCAGCCGCCCTAGATGTTTGTTTTGATGACTGTATTTAGTAACAAATTCAGATACACTAATCATGGATGACTTGTTTATGTGGTGCTCTGATATTAGTGAAAGCTCTTTTAACGTATGTCATAAAACAAGGGCAAATATACTGTATATATCTGATAATGAGAATACATGTCTGGGGACAACTTCTAAAACCACTGGGGTGAAGGCTTCCTCTAAACCCGCTCTAGATTTCAGTAAATCAAATAAAATTTTATTTATATAGCGCTTTTTACAACTGATGTTTCTCAAAGCAGCTTTACAGAAACTCAGTAATAATAACTCATTAAGGAGAGAAAAGAAAGAAGCCCCAGGTGAGCAAGCCGAAGGTGACGGTGGCAAGGAAAAACTCCCTCGAGTTGGAGGAAGAAACCTTGGGAGGAACCAGACTCACACGGGGGGACCCATCCTCCTCTGGTCAAACTAAAGGAGTCTGGGCCCTTTTAAGTTCATGAGTTTAACGAGTGTACACTTGCCCCCTAGTTAGAGCTCTGCCTTAACTAAGCTAGAAACTTCACCCTCAGTTTGTTTCCTACCTGCATTTACATCCACATTTAGCCCAAAATGTGTCGTGCTTGTCACTCATATCACTCTTACAAGGCCGTTTTTGGCCCTGTGGATCAAAGAGAAATGCATTGTTGAAAATAGCGATTTTATTTTGGCCTCTTTTTTGTTTTTGTTTTTTAGTTAAGATTGCGTATTCTAATTTTATACCAGATTTCCATTTTATACTGTTAACAGTTGGGGCAGTCGTGGGCTGGAGGTTAGGGAACCCGGAGCCCACCGCTCCGGGCAAGTGTGCTCACGGCCCCCTAGTGTGTGTATTCACTAGTGTGTGTGTGTGTGTATGTGGGTGTTTCACTTCACGGATGGGTTAAATGCGGAATACAAATTCCTCTGTGTGAAAAATCACAAATGGCACAAAATGGCTCAAAAGCTCTCTACTCAGAGAATGATTGGCCTCACGATTTGATTAAAGTTTGCTGGTTTTTAACCAGGTGTGCACCCCCTGCCTTATGCATCTCCATTCTGTATCCATGCATTTTAAGAAAGGTTGTTTTTAAACATTTTTATTGAAGTACGTGAGGTAACGGACATCCTTGCATGTCAGAGCCATATGTGAATACAAATGTAGCATAACATTATATCAAATTAACATAAGTCACTGAACTTCTTCAAAGCAGATCATTTTACCTGTTACTGCTACAAAAGCCTTTGAGGAGCTGTGATGTATTTAAGGTATTACAGTTTAATACAGTTTAAGTTTTAATGTCCTCCGGTGTCAAACCCAGCTTGGCTCGGGACAGCAACGGCACTTTTTCAGCACGTACTGTATGTAGCTTTAACAGGCTGTAGAGTTAATATTACAAATGATGAACTTGAGCATACAGCCGTCAGTGCCGTCATGCTAATTAGCTCACTGTTACTTTTCATTCATTGCTAACCATCATTGTGTTAGAATTTGAGTTTTGAAATCTGATGATGTCATTTAACTATGGTGAAGGTCCAAATCACAGAAAAGGGGTGATGACAAAGAACGAAAGAGGAGGAGCCCTAGCCCTAAACCTACCAAACTTCACCTGGGAAGACTCACTAGGAACGTCACTAAGGTAACGTCTACGAGCCCGCCTTATGTTAAACTGACTACACACAATGAAGTCATTAAATTTGCCTGCAGTCTGTGTTTATTGACTGTGATTGATTTTAGGATCACATTCAAGAGATATTCTCTACGTATGGGAAGATCAAAATGATTGACATGCCGTCAGACCGATTTCATCCAAACTTGTCGAGGGGCTATGCCTATGTTGAGTACGAGACTCCAGACGAAGCACAGAAGGCCCTAAAGCACATGGACGGAGGTAGGGCTGAAAGATATTACTTTTATTTTTTTTTATTTTATTTTTTAATTAGATATTCAAATCACAATTTTAGGGAGTTCAGTTTTCATAATTGCAAGAGGAAAATTTTACCCTAAACAGAAATATCTTGTGAACTGCCCAAAGATAAGCTAGACTGATCAGAGGCAATCTCCATGTGCTGTCTCGCACACTACTTTCAGGGGTCAAGCCAAAAAACTGGTATTCTGGTGGTCTTGGCCAAAAAATCAGGCCGGAACCTTAATTTATAGAAAATACTCACAGTTCAAAATCTCAGTCGCAAGAACAGCCAGTAAAAATTGCAATTAGATTCCCAGATCATTCAACGGTAGATAGAGGTAGGTTCTAGGAATTCATGTTTTCCTAGAGTCAGCTTCTTGCCAGGAAATGAATATTAAGACATTTGATGTAGGACGGTGGGGAATATAGTAATTGCATTATTCAGCTGATACTTCAGGGTTTTTTTTTTTTTTTGTTTCTTATTTTTGTTTTTGTTTTCTTTTGAAGTCTATCACTTCATCTGTAACTTAGCTCCTGGGTATTGCTAGCAATTCCTCTATACTGAACAGAAATAGAAGTGTAACACTTTCAATTAGAAATATAGATGTGTTACTTTGATTAGGAAAAAAAAATGTTTTGTGCTCATACTGACAAATTGTCACAAAGTAACAGGTTGTCACCGAAGAAACAAATAGGGGAATTAGGTCTCATAGCCCAGAGCATGTGTTTTTCAGCATTTCAGGAAGAAAGTGTTGCATTATGCTTTCTTTTGTAACAGTAGGTATTAATTTTCTTTCCGAGGCACCACTCGGTGCTTTTTATTGTGAAAGTGTTTGCGAGGAAATGCTAGAAAGCCGTGACTGACTCAGACGCTGGGGTAAATAGCACTATTAAAACTGATCCTTTGGTATATGGTCTCTTTTCACAATCACCAGGTCAGATTGATGGTCAGGAAATCACAGCAACAGCTGTCCTGACTCCAAGGGTTAGACCTGCCCCCCGCAGGCTGTCTCCTCCACGCAGGATGCCCCCTCCTCCCCCCATGTGGCGTCGTACTCCACCTCGCATGAGGAGAAGGTCAGTATTGTCTCCTTGTGTTCATGCAGCTGGGATGGCATCTTTTACTGGCTAGGTTTCCTATGAATGGTGATTCAGGTCAGCTAGGCAAACCTTACACACTAGGTGGAGCTCTGGCAGAGGTGTATAATACCGTCACTGTCCAAAGAAAAACGGGTATCTCCAAAATGGCAACTTTACAGGAGAGGCCAAAAGCCTCATTTCATTTGAATGGAAGTCAATGGAACCCAGCATCTTTCCAAGCAGTTTTGGGCCATTTCTGTTGGTCCATTTTTCATGGAATTTCCACACAGTGTGAACAGCAGCTCATGTGATCAAATGAGGCATAAAAGTAAAAATCAACAAAAATGGAGAAACATGTTTTTCGCTGGACAGCGATGATATACAGTATTTAACTTCCTCATTTGGCAATAATTTGGTTGCCAACCCAACAAAGGCAGAGAACATCATGATAAGTGTTACATGCCATCTGTGCAGAAAATCAACAGGCTGGCAAAATCAACAAACTGAAACCTTCTTGATAAGCTTGTCCGTTTTACTCTCGGCTGGAGTGAAGAGTGAGAATCAGATCATTTGTTTTATTTGTGTCCCAGAATATTCTTAGGGTATATTAAACTAACTATAGATCAGATAGATTGCGCATGGGATAAAAATAAAAATAAAGCAATAAAAAAAGAGACGGATGGAACTATAATTTGCATAATGGCAGCATTTTTCAATTATTACATTACATACATGTCAGTTTTCAGCCCAATGCTGTATGGTGGAATTAAGTTCTTTAGGTAAACCAGTTAAATGCTAAATACCAAGCTAAATTGCTCAATTTTTTTTTCCACCCATCAAAAGCAGAGCAGCTCACCTCTGTAATAGTTACTCTGACCAACAAAGCCTGTATGAACGTAATGCATCCCGTCTTCATTGTGCCAGTTATTTATGACTGCATTATTAGCATGAGCATTTCTATTATGTATTTTAAAGAAACTGTTCAGTGGCTTTTTAATTTTCTCATTTGAACAGTCTCACTGGAATGGAGTTCTGTTTGTATGAATGCACTGTGTATATGTTATGTGCATCTCCTCAGTTCATGAAGCATGTTGTGCTCTTACAGGTCTCGGTCACCAAGACGCCGCTCCCCAGTGCGAAGACGCTCTCGTTCCAGGTCTCCGGGCCGCCGACGCCATCGCTCGCGCTCCAGCTCCAACTCCTCACGATAGGAAGGCTGTCCCTGAGCTCTGCGTAGCTTTTAGTACAGCAGCACGCCTTCATTTCTTGACGGAGACAAGCCGGACACTTCAGACTGCAGCCTGAACGGACAGAAACAATTAACCTTTGGTTCTGAGTCAAATTCATACAAGCAGCATTTTCTTTCTTCCTCAGGATTTTCTTTATACTTAAAAGGCCGTGTCATCACATTTGTGCCCGTTCTAGTGAAAGTGTGTGTAGTGGTTTTTTTTTTATTATTATTTTTTTTCTCTTCATCTTCACCTTTCTGTGTTGTGCATACTGTAAGGCAGCGGTCACCTACCCTGGTCCTGGAGAACTACCTTTTTGTGGAGTCTGGTTCCATCTCCAGTCTGCCGTGCCTGCTCTAGCTAGTTAACTTGTTCAGAAGTCCTTGGTTGACTGGATTTGGTGCACTAGTGTTGGGTAAGCTGTGGTTGTGGAGCTAAACTCCAGCCAGTAGATCTCCAGGAGGGCCACTGCTGTATGGAACATTGCCTTTTGACTACACAAGGCTATTACACACATTTATTGCCTATTTTAAGTTTGTTTTTACATCGTTCCCAAACTGATGACGTGTCTGTATTTTGGATCCTTAATTAAAATGCCAGTTTCTTTACAAACGGAAGTCTCTTCTTTGTTCAAGTTGGGCTGATTTGCATTTAATTCTACGCTGAATGTCTGTGCTGTGGACAGAACTGCGTGTCTTCCAGTGGTAGTCTATACGTCGTGAGCTGCGCGAGACTGTGGGAGGCGCGCTGTAAGCGCATGGCCGCTGGAGGTCTCTGTTTCGGAGAGGGAGGGCGGTAAAAAGGAGGCGAGCCCTGAGAAAAACCGGTGAAGAGAGCGAACCGGAATTCATTCGCCGCTTCAGCGTCTGTGAAAGACCGTCAACGGGTTTTCGGCGCGCGTTACTGAAATCTAACCGACACGTACTGCTAGGAAATGCGCCGCCAGTCTCGAGCCTCCTGACGCCCCTGCACGTCTCGAGCTAGTTGCCCGCGCGCGCGTGTCTGCGCGTGAGAAAGAGCGAGCGAGAGAGACAGCAACGGAGGACGCCAGAGAGAGAGCCTCTGCAGTTTGGCAGTTCACCTGTACAAACGGCCTCCTTCAGCTTTCGACATGGCCTCTGAGCAAGAGACGAACCGACGCCGGTTGCGGGAGCTTCTCGACAGACCAGGAAACGGGCTCTGCGCTGACTGCGGCGCTCCAGGTGAGGTCCATGCAGCCCGGCTGACTGAATAAACGAGGGGCGGGGGGCGGTTTAAGAAGCAAGGTCGTCTTTTGCGACTGAGCGCAGGACGCAAAGCTGCACATATAACAGTCCGGGATTCCGAGGTTTGCAATTCTGAAACGGTTGAAAGTCAAGCAGAGGGTGAGACGCGGTCGGTTTAGGCTCCAGATGTACTTTATGGCGAGGTGTCACTCCGTGTGCATCAGCACTTCTGTCTTTTGGGAGTTTGTTATTTTAGGAAGGAGGGCTCCGAGGGGGGCAAACCGCCACAACCCTCAGTTGCAGTCACCAAACCGGTATAGACTCTACGCCCAGTCTCACCCCCCACCCCCCTCCGAAAACTTCTCATTTCTTTCGTATCTCGGTCACACCTTCCTCTCTCACGCAACACCTTTTCCTATTGCTTGCAGAGTTATCAGTCCTGTTTGCATTGCAGTGGTGTTGAGGGAGCAGCCGAAGTCTCAGTTCAGCACTGCGCTACAGTATGTGGGCGTGTAGGGGTTCGGTTTAGATTTACGAGGTGTATTAATGTGATTATGTGGATACGGTTAAATGAGGATAAGTGACCTCAATTATCCCCAATTCCAGCGTCGTCGTGCGCTCTATTGCATCTTAGGCACATCCGCTGGTGGTACCTTGCGTAAATCTATATGCTGCACCAGGCTAGAAGTAATCCCCCTGTATCGTGCTATATATAGGCCCTCTTTCTCTATTAATTCAGTTTATTTAAATGAGCATTTCTCCACCCATCTTAAACCCAATCTGATTACATGCAGCTGCTGTATAATTGCAGTGGATGTGCATGAAATGGGGTCTAATAAACTAACTGACCTCTGAATACAGCTGATGGCTCAATAATAAAAGACACTGTTCTCCTGCAGATGGAGTTCCAGTATAATAGCTGCTGGACATATAATCTGTGCTATGGAGGGATGCATTAAGAAGCCCACTCGAGACATTACCCAGTTAGTGAAGAAGAGCGATGGCGCTGAGTATGCCATCTGTTCCTCAAAGATCACCTTGGCGAGCCTCACCCCAGGAAAGTTTGCGGTTTGCCTAGCTCCGGATAACTCGCAGGTTTATAGCTAAATGATGATGTAACAGTGAGGTTATCAACTTTACCCTGGGTGTGAAGTGCTTAAGGCAGTTCAAAGGTCACTTCAGGTAGTTGTTGCTTGCCTTATTGTACACTCGCAGTGCTCCTACAAAAGACATGTCTCCAGTCCTTATGCTCGTTTGATCAGGTGCAGATCAGAGTAAATATATTTCCCTGGGATTTACGGTTGGGCATGAGTTCATCTCTGGCTTGCAGAATGGAATGAGCTGACTATCCTGAAAGTGACCCTTGTATTGAAACTCATTACAAATGAAATTTGTGTAATGGACAGAGCATGATTTGGCTGACTCTTGCCAGCATACTTTGTCGAGATTGCCTCCTTAGTGCTTGAGAAACATGCTCTATACATACAAACTCTGCAACACTTTGCGAAGAGCATCATTCATAAAACTACACCTACATAAGCATTTTATAGTAACCGCTATAAATCCATATTGACATTTTTAATGGCCTTAAAAATGTAGTCATACAGGATTACCACAAATTCGATATAATCAGTAGCAACATATGACAACTTCAGTCACAACATGCCCACTTCCCCGCTGTAATGTATCATATTAGCTAATTATCAAACCCTCCTTGAGCTGAATCAGGTGTGAAGCAAGTGCTATGCAGAGATTGAGCTCTGAGCCAATAGAACCAAGAGGGTGCACCTACTGCTGACGCAGGCATTCAACTATGC
This sequence comes from Semaprochilodus insignis, assembly GCA_034552555.1. Taxonomy (NCBI): domain Eukaryota; kingdom Metazoa; phylum Chordata; class Actinopteri; order Characiformes; family Prochilodontidae; genus Semaprochilodus; species Semaprochilodus insignis. The sequence goes on from CM067477.1 coordinate 788,533, forward strand.
ACACACAGCATATATATTCTTTATAGCAAAGCAATGCCAATAGAATGGGGTGCTCTGAAGCAGCCTCACATGAGCCTAAGATCACAGTGACCAATGACGTAAGCATCAGTTAGGGGGCATAAACCTCTCAAGCTTTGGTAGCAGTGGAATTGCCTTCTCTAGAGTGATGCAGCTCCATCTAATACCTTTGGGATGACTTGGAGTGGCGTTTGTGATCCAGAACTGATCATCTACATCACTAGGCTGACTTCACTTATGGCTGAATACAATCAAATCCTCACAATGTTATAACATCTAGTGTAAAGCATTCCCAGAAGAGTAGAGGCTGCAGCAAACCGGGCAAACTCTCCATTAATACCCTTGATTTAATAAAAAATGTCAGATTAGTATGTGACTGCAAACTCGTAGCGTAGGATTTAGAGTAATCTCATCTCTGTGTCTCTGCTACCATATTATGTTTGCTCTGGCAGCAGGCGCGTACGCTGCCTGGCAGGTGTGAAACCCGTATATGCTGCTGCTGAATGGATTAATTTGCTCATTTTGTAGGATAGTACCCGTAGCATCTGTTATGAGCTGGAACTGAGCTGATAATTGACACAGTATATTTGTTCTGTGGCTCTGTCTGAGTTTTGGGTTGATTTCAGTTGTGAAGAGAGAAATATGAGATATTTTGCAGTCATATGAGCCGCATATGTTCCGAAGCAGCGTGAATAGACTCTCCAATTATTGTTTTGCTTTGTTTTTTGGTAATTGTGTAAGTGTGCTGATAAAAGCGAAATTGAATCCATAATTATACCCGCCTTCATCCCCATGGGCGTAAAATCGAATTTACTGCTGTCTGCTGAAATTGTGTATTGGTCGTCTTTTGTTCTGGTTCCCAGCTTCTCTTCCTGGAGCTTCCACACTGTTTATCTGTTCTGCTTAATGCTAAATTAGCATGCCCAATTCATCTGCACAGAATTAGGTGCATCCTAACCTGCTTTATGCTTACTGGGTGAGGGCCTGAGAGTTTGTTTATTTGGCCTTGGCTTGTTTTTTCGTAATGTGGGGCGGGCCATACATAATGATCAGGCCTGTTGGTTCAACTCTATACTGTGGTTTTAGTGTGAATTCCTTTGTGGTTTGATTGCTACGGTCAAGGGTGGTGCCATGCCTCTAGAAGTGACGGGGCAAAGTCTATTGGTTATTTAAGAGTGACAAAAGATAACGAGGCCACTGACTGACTAACTAAAACTATCTGACTTTCTGCACTACATAGAGTGTATTCTATATGAGCAGTCTCAGGATCTGTGCTCACCCTGTGCTTCACTAGGTTCAGCCAGAGACCCTCCCCTGTTACAACGTTACTGGTTCAGCTGAGACAGTCTGAAAACATCACATTCCAACTTAGAAAGGAGAAATATTCAAAAGGGCAATTTGTAAATTCACACAATGTGATAACAAACTGTAACCAAGTTCATTAGCTGTGTATGAGTGTCAGTGTCAGCTGTCACTAACGCTTTACTGTTTGTGAAATGTCTTGTCCTGTAGACTGGTTCTCCCACTGAGCTTGGCTGGCTGTCTGATAATGCCAGTAGTTAGAAGAGTGAAGACTATTTCAATGCAAAAGTCCTGAAACCAGTCAGACAGTTGCACTACTGCCGGGTCAAGTGTCCGCACGTCTGCGGCCCTGGCCAAGGTCTGTCCAGAGCAAATGACCTCTGACCTGAAGCATTTTTAACTGTGTGTGATATTCTAATTCTAATGAAAAGCCTTTATCTTTTTCTGCTTTAGTATTTTCAGATGAGTGTTTTGTTAATCAGTTAATATTCAGTTTTATTGTTTTGGGTTTTTTAAAAAAAAACCTTGACTGTTCAATAAAATAATTTTATTTTATTTTATTAAATAATTTAATAAAGTAATTGGTAACTCAGTTATAAAGATGCCAAAGTTCTGATGCCAGGTATTCGTAATGGTTCACTCCATAACACATTCACTGTTCACTACAGTCTTTGCTATATGTTGAACTTATTGGAGAATGATGATAAAACGGTTGGAGGATTTCTTATCTAGAATTTCAACAGCACTGCTCAGTGTACTGCACTATTTCTGTAATAGGGAGTGATTTTGAACACAGCGTAGGTATTATGGCTATATATTGTTACTAGGATGATAAGTAGAGGCAGCCCTACTCGTACATGTGCCTAGTGTAATCAAGAGATGTAATAAATGTTCGTTTGATGATGCTAAAAGTTATCAAGCTACTTTGCTGTTTTATGGGTCATTGCTCTCATACTTATGGAGCGGCAGGTCTTAAAAGCCTTCAGTAGCAATCATCAGCAGAGGGAAGGCACCTCTGCTAACTTGTCAAATGCTTCAGAGCCCAGATACAGTCGGTAACTGCCACCTGCAGAAACATGACTTTACCGTTTAGAGGAATGGGACACAGCGAACGCTGTTAGGGAATTCATTAAATAGGTGATGCCCAGTAATACATGAATGCACATGGATAAACATTGGGTTTTGTTGAACCTGTTTACCTGCCATTGCAATTAACATTTACAATAGAACAGATGGCCCTGCAACTTGTGTCCCAAGGTGACACAGTGAGGCGTAGAAACTTGTCCTTTCCTCAGCTTGTTTTCTTTCTCTCTGCTAGCTTTTCTTTCTTCCTTCTCTTTCAATCATTCTCTCTCTTTTGTACTTTAAAAGAAACCATGACTGGCATCGTTCCACTTCTCCTCATCAGACAAACCTCTAGGATTCAAAGAGTTCAAAGAGATTCTCTAATACTCTGAACTCTCCATGAACTTGGTCTGAATCGGAAGAACCTGCCAAAGCGGGCTTTGAAAAACAGTGAAGCTACAGTTTATGGTTTCAGTTCTGTGCTACAAGTCTCCCCTTTTAGACGACAGAGAGAAGGAGATGTGGGAGCTGCGCTGTAAACGCGTGGCATCGACCAGATGGAATTGACCATTTCCCTTCAAAACACTGCACCAAATTGTTTACTCGTCCTGATGTAGAAGCGTTGAAGGAGACACAGTGACTCAGACAGCCAACCCACTGATGATCTGAAATGGTTGCGGTCCTTTTATATTCTCTGTTGGATGGCTTGGAACTAATCTGGCTGAAACCTCAAAGGATGTGGAAAAGAGGGGAGTGACACACCCGGTTGTTTCAGGGTTTCTGCGCTCGGGGGAACTCGATATGATGCTCAATTGATTCTGCAGACAACTGTTTGTATCCATCTTTATGTCCCAGCCTTTTTGTGTCACCCGCACATTTACACCTGTCAAAATCTGCCTTGTCCTGTGCCAGTCTTGAAGGCAGCCCCAGGGTCCATGCAAATAAAGTATAGCAGCTTACTGCTAATGCTAAGTGTTACATGATCTGTAGATGATGCAGGATGTTGGAGATTGTGGTTAGCTTGGACCAAACACGGACTCTGTTTGTGTGTAGTAAGGTCGCTTGGTTGGAAAGTTAAAACTCTGCTGATTTAATATTGACCTTCTGGGGTATTCAGATGTATGTATTAGAATTGTAATATATTAATTATTAATATTTGATATTTGCATGTTATGTAACTATGTCTTTTAGTATAACTCCAGCAGTCATTTGTGTGATTTCAGTTGTAAATTTTTGGAGTAATATGTCATTGTCTGACGCTTTTGGAGCTCAGTCGTTTGCACAGGTAATCTGAATTGCAGCACAAAGATTAGAAGTCCATTACCCAAATAATACCTACTCTCTGGGTGTCCTGACCTTTGAGGAACAGGGTAAAAATGGATTAACACATAAAGAGTATGCAGAGGAACAGATGGACTACAGTCTGTAATTGTAGAACTACGAAGTGCACCTGTATTGTAAGTGGAGGTGATAAAATGGACAATGACTATAGAAACTAAAGGTGAATTTAATGTTCAGGCTGGTGTACTTTAATTCAGCTGCAACGCAGCTTTCAGACTTATGCATCTCCATGCATCAGTACATCTTTACATCCTTACTAAGGAATAAAATTAATAGGCAAAAAAAGATGAATGAAGAGATTTTTATTTTAGTGGTCAGAGCACATTTTGTGATAATGCCAGTGGTAGAGCATTCTGCTTGAAGCAGAGTCAGCAAGACCATTTGAGATTGGTCAGCACAGCCATAGCACAATCAACAAAAATCTCTCTGGTTCATTCAAGCGTTCACTTTGTATTTTCCGCTGGTCTGGTGGCTGACAACACACCTTGACTTTGTAACCTCTAGTTTGTTTGACCAATAAAAATGAGCAATACCATCTTTAAATATCACAAAATAACAGTATGGCCAGTAAATTCCCTCTCATCCTCTCATGCTGGTATCAAACATGTTGGAATTTAAAGAGGAATTCCTTCTTTTTTCAGATAGAAGTTCTGCATAATTACATAATTGAAACCTAAAGTGTTTTGTTGTTAAATGTCTCAGGCAGTTTATTCATATCCATTTCTGTGAGGGAGCTATTGGAAGCATCAACATTTCAGACGTTCCTATCACTACCATTGTGAACAGCTCTGTCTCTACAGCTCTGTAGATCTGCATCTGTGCATTTCACATCAGACCACGCTGAATGATGGTGTTCAGCCATTTAATTATGCAATTTCTCTGAAAAATCAATGGAAAAAATGCATTATTACATTCCACATTCAGAGTGGTTTGTGTTGCTTTCACCATTATAGAATTGGTCATGATGGTGGATGTTCAGCAACTAATTGACATGACTCGATCAGTGATGTTGATTAGTTATTCCCTATTATCAACATTACACATAAACATTATACTCAGAAGATGCATGGTTCACGGTTGGTTTTGGATAGTAAATACAACATATACAGCTCTGGAAAAATTAAAGAGAGCACCTGAAAATGATCAGTTCCTCTAGTTGTACAGTTTCTGGGTTTGTGTTGGACCAAAATGAGCAGTTCTGTTTGATAAATGGTTCCCAGGGCTGTCAATGCCATCCACACTGACATGGTTTCTGTTTCCATCTATGGTGCTTCTAAATCAGAACCAGGCTAACAGGCTAAATGCTCAAGTAGATGCTCATTTCCATCTGTCTTTTCAACACTGGTCACTCCGCCCTCATAATCTCTATTCTTTAAACAGGTATTTTTCGAGCACCAGCTGGAACTGAGCCTGTACTGTGGTGGATGTAACCTTTAGCCTGCTAACAAATATTGCTGTAACCTTAGCTTAGCTCAGCTACAGCACTCAACAAAACAGAGTAGGCTTAATTTCAGCACCAGTCATACAACTATATACATAATCAGACAACTACAACAGTTTTTGTTGCTTGCACTTGCAGAGCAGATTAAGTCATAGTTGTACTGGTGTTTAGATCTGTAGGCCATTAAATAAGCTAGGCAAGAGGATCCTTTACCTTTAGCCTGTAAGGGGCTACAGTTACCAAAATCAAACCTGTTCTGTGATTAGAAGAGCCGGTAATATGCTTGCTAAGTCAGTGCTAATGAGCTCTTCTCTACTAGTTAACAACGCTATTTAGCATTTAGCAATTGGTGCTAGCTTGATGGTTTGACGTTTATAGAATAGTGGACTGAAAATCGTGCATTGAATTTGAATCTGATTGTTTTCAGTTTTGAAATAAGTTTTCAGTTTTGTTAAACGATTTCCCAAAACCGACGTAAATATAGAATCCATCAACAAATAGCTGCTTCGATCTGTAATCCCACCAGATGGTTCTGTAGCACTGATCCCAGCCAGCCAAAACCTGTGCTGAGCCCGGTTTGTAAGCATTCTGTGTCAAACTCTGTCTGTGTGGAAATAACACTAGAATGTTTACCCTCCCGTCATTTCACTCTCTGAAAGTTTAAATCTCACAATAATTATAGAGTCATTTTTAAAAAGGTTTTTAATTGATCTGTCCCGTCTGGTCATGTAGAAATCTTATGAAGTCCGCCACCAAGCCCCGCCTGCATCTAATAGACATCCAGCCTGATTCTGTTACCATACAAAGGTTTCAGTCAGTGTTCTCTTTTAGCTTCTTCTTGTCCTTCTGGGTTCTCATTTTCTCTTTCATGCTCTCAATATTACTGTCTCCCTCCATGTTGTGTAAAGCTCCTCGTCATTCTCACTCCTCCACTGGGACGTGGAAGAAGGAATGAAGCACATTCACATTCTTTCTCTCTTCTCCCATGGGCTTCTTAGAAGAATCAATCTCTCTCTCTCTCTCTCTCTCTC